>QVOA01005823.1:0-10928 GCA_014825685.1 Pseudomyrmex cubaensis | reverse complement strand
AAGATGGCGATGGCGCCAAGTTTAAAAATCCTTACTCTCTAAACGTTGTGATATTTCGGTATGACAAGCATAACTACATTCTTATCATCTTCGAACGAGACGCTTCATATAATTTTGATCAAACTTCGCCCGCCTTCGGCGGGCTCGTTTGATCTCGCAATTTATGTGACGCACCGAACGACAGTCAAGCGTATCTATGCGCCCATAAAAAATTATCCTTTGTGGGAAATAGAAACTCTTACATGTGGCTGCCATGTGTGAGAAAACATGCTGTCTGTTGGAAGATTTCACGAAATTCCTTGGGCCTCCGCCTTCAAATCGCGGAGAACTTCTAGCACGGACAAAGTAACAACAGTCGTTTTCGACCTGTACAACTGACCAGTGCTTACCTTTGCAGTGCAGTTGCAGATAGCTCACAGTTACTCATTCGCTTGCTGATATACATACAAATCGGAAGACTAGTCGCTTGTTAGTCGCAGATTCAGCCGCTTGCTGAATCAGATTTCAGCGTGGTATCACTCTTCCGCCGCGCGCGTAGATTATCGCTTAATAGTGCGCGTCAGTGCCGTTGCTTGCGGCCTCGCACAAAATAATACAGTAACTTTTAAATAGTATATTAAGTGGTGTATATAAGTATACAAAATACATTTATTTGCTATTTGTTCAGCAAATCAAGCCTCTCCTTCCTCTTTAATCTCTATGTTGTAGTACAAGCTGAAACCTTGCTTTAAACAATGTGAAACAGAAGGTCATTGAAAAAGTTTCCTTTAAACGGGAGTTTTTCGGAATTCTTTACATAAATTATAGAGAACTTAGTGTTTTCAAAACAAAGTTGAGAAATTCTAATCAAAACTACAAAAATTTAATATTTGAGTGCCAACTTACTAACGTACGTCTAAATGTATTCAAATCCTAATACAAACTATTATAAATCAAATACAGTGTTAAAAATAATTTGATGTATAACTCGACAACTAAAGCCGAGCGGCGGTAACATGTAAGGAAATAATTGTTCAGAATGACGTCCTTAACAATATTTCAAGGTTATTAAAATCGATGAGATCGATTTTAATAATTTTTTGAAACAATAACCGATTTATTTCATTATTGTTTTTTGTAATATGTATGTACACGCGATGAGATTTATTAGAAAAGTTTGCTTTTCCTTAGAATAACTTAATGATTTATGCATTTTATATCAAAAGTAAAACAACCAACAAAACTGTATAGACAAATTTATATTTTTCTCGTATTTATATCTTTCTCGTATTCAAAGAGAAATCCATTTAACTTGGCTCCTCTGGAAACAAATCCAAGAGAAACATGTTCGGGATATCGTTCAGAAAGAAAAAGTCACTATTTCAAGCGTGCGTCACGATTCCGCAAGATAGCTCCATGATAAAATATTTCATTCGTATATTTAAATGAGAGCACTCACACACGATAGCGGAAAGATGGGATAGGTCAGGTCAACAGAACCGAGTGTAGTGTGAATATTTTCGCATTTAAATATGCCAGCGGAATATTTTAGCAATTACTATTTGCTCATCGTGCGCTCCCTCAATAACAAAAATATTGACGCGAAAATGAAATCGCAGCTTATTCGGTATATGATTGATATTCCCGACACACCCGAATATAATATCTCTCCGACAAAATTCTCGAATAAAGTCATACACAAAATCCTCAATTTCCCAGGCTAAATGTCAGACTGAAATATACACAATATCGAAGTTATGAAAAGTTCTTTAATATTTTTTATGTTAAATCTCATAAAACTCTCAGAGAAAGTTCTATAGGTACGGAATTTTCCCTCTTCCTTTCTCTCTTCCGTTGTAGAAGCTTGAAAGGGTGCAAATACGGTCTTCTCCTACGGTGGAGGAATTCAACGTCTGTTAAAGCGAATTGGATTCGTCGTCGACTGCCATCGGCGATGAAACACGAAATTGCCGCTGAATGGAACGGTAATGAAACGAAGGTGATTGCGCGCGATACGCGGCGAATACTACAGCGGAGAATGGACGATGCGGCGCGGTGTGTCGGGCGACGCCGACAGCGGGCGCGGTGTAGTCGCGCGTGTACCTGATAATGCGGAGAGTGCACAGAACTGCGAACGCGCGCGACGCATAATGCGCCGCACTGATGCGTTATCGCGCATATAAAGCTCTCGCTTTCGCTATAATTTGCTCTCGCAAATTATTTACAAGAGCAAAACTCCCATTTGCGCTGACAACGGCACGATTTATTGCAAATATTGTTTACACATATACAGTAAAACGTCTATAACATTGCAATCAATGTTTTCTTGTAAAGAAAAATGAATATGCTAACAGCTGATTAATTACATGTTCAGTGTTCTTAGTTCGAAGGTTAATGTGCGCAAAGATATAAAAGTAGATCAAAGTTCTGGGCAATAGTGTTCTTTACACATGTGTAATTAAATTTATTAAAGAGAACTCTCTCTCTCTCTCTCTTTCTCTTTGTAAAACTTATAATTTTTGTGACACAGAAAATATTATTTATTATCTTTATTGATCAATAATAAAGAGTGTGTGTATGTGTATATTTATATATTTGAATTTTTGCAGAATATTTAATTTTGATTTTATAATTCCACTTCTTTTATCATACTTCAAAAATTAGGTCGCTCATATGCTCTATGCTTAACAAAAAAATAATACCAAAATATATAATTGTTAGAGCTACATATTCTTGGCCTTGTATTCGATTGTCTGGCGTTTAGAAACATTAGATTGTCAACGTTGGTAACTGTAATCTACAGATCGCGTTACCGCGCTATCTCTATCTTCTACTTCCGTTTTTTCCTTTTTCTATATGAGATGTACTTATTGTGTTCTGTGATACTTTATAATAAACAAGATACTTATAAGAAATTACGTTGGCGTATTGAGCTGTGTTGTTTGTCGTCTTCCCCTTCCAAGCGACGTTACATTCTAACAAATTATGGGCCTCACGAAGAGGATACAATTAAGTAAACAAGAATTGAGGTTACGGTGTTATTACTTCTCTTTACATTCTAACAGTGACGAGAAGGAAAAATGACGTCGTCTAGTACGGTACGTATCGAACTATTAAATAGAGAAAACTACAATACTTGAAAAATTCAAATGGAAGCTTTACTTATTAAAAACGATGCGTGGTCTTATGTATGCGGAGAAAAAGTCAAGTCGGAAATTATCCATAAAGATGCAACGTCAATAGAAACTGCAAGACGTTGGACATCGAGAATCAGAAGGCAAAGTCAGACATCATTCTATCCATCAACCCATCGGAACTAAAACAAATCAAGGGATGTCACATCGAAAGATATGTGGCTGAAGCTTCGTACGATATACCAAACCAGAGGTCCCGCAAGAAAAGCCACACTGTTGAAGCAGTTAACTCTGGATCGTATGGAAGAAGACGGCGACGTACGTGAACATATATGAAAGTTTTTCGACACAATAGACAAGTTGAACGACATGGAAATTGAAATAAATCCTGATTTGCTGACAGTTGTTATATCTGGAAGCGGAGAGGCTACACTCCATGACTTAGTGAATAGATTATGTTCAGCATAGTACGTGGGGTGGTCGTGGAGACCTAATGAAATCAGAGACTGTTTATTTACGGTAACAGGGAGGACTCCGTCGAGTTTCTGGATCTCTCTTTTAAATGTAGAGTGGCACCCGTTCACAAACCTAGCCCAAGCCACGAAGGAAGCTCATATCAGTTAAACGTCAACAGAACTGAATGGGATTATAACTACTGGGTTCCAGTAAATAAGGGAGAAGATGATATGGCCTTAGAAAGTGCCCTTATGCGCGTGAATTTAAAGAAAAGAATAGAGAGAATTGATTATAAGGCCAACCCTAGTGGAAGTAGATCAGGCGGGTATGGTTACTGTGTTGAAGGGTTCCTTTCAGCATATGTGGCATACGCGGCTGGAAACGAGAGTTAGACCACGTTGGCGATCCTCTGAAGAAGAAAAGGTGGGGCTGGGGAGTCAACGTCCTGATACGTGACTGGAGGAACGATACTTTGAAGAAGGTAGTCGTGTCAGCGAGTTTGGCTATTTACGTGACCGCACATTATTTCTTGGATTGTTCTCAGTTGTTGAGAGGTCCAAGATATCTCCCTCCTTCGGGTACAAGCAAAGAATACTTGTATCGCCTTCTAGTAACGGATCTACGTGTCCTGGAGGGAAAAGCAGACAGCGGCAGTACATCGGGGATCGGACGGAAATCCCTGAAGGCTCATGGATTAGCCGCCGTCGTGCTGTCAGAGAAAGAGATTGGAGGGAGTGGTGTTCAAAGTGAAGAAGGGTTGCTTACCAGACCTATAGACCTCCAATCAACGGAAGGCAAGGTACCAGTGGTAAGCAAGGTACCGAAGGAGAACAGGGAAGTGGAGGTGACAGGAAGAGTGACGAAAACCACCCTTCCACTGAGAACAATTCAGGAACAGCAGGAACACAGAGTTGTCCAAAATGTGTTCCTGTCATCGGAAGTTCCTCCCAAACTTGGGACAACAGCAGAAGATGCTGCAGTGAACTTAGACCACCGAGAGAGGACCGACGTTGCTTAAGCTTTGGGTGAGGAGGAGTGTGTGAGGTTTACCTCGAGTCTGAGTGGAATTATAACCTAACCTATATTGAACTAGGCTAGGTCGCAACATCCAAGATCTAGTAGAAAAGTACAACGGGGTTCCATGTTGTAATGAGCCAGGTTTCCATCTAGAGGAGAGCGAAATATTAAAGAAGATCAGACGCTTCAGACTAAACGGGCATAGAACGTGTTCCGGGTGTAGGATAGAAGAGGGAATTTGGAAAGATAACATCCATCTTTTGGCGTGGTTGCTCGGTGATATGGTAGGGGACATAGTAGTCAGGGAAGCTGTAAAGTTTCATAACAGGCTTACTATGATAAGTAGCAGGAATTTAGGTGCGAAGTATACACTCTAGACAGGAATTCCAACAAGAAAGGGTTTGACGTTACATTCTAACAATAATATATATTTTATTAAAGTATTAAAAAATTATATATATAGATATTAAAATATCTCGTGTGGCCATTTTGCTGCGGATAAAATTGTTTATTTTGATGAAAAGTGCGCGTCCTACGCAAAATTTTTCTTCTTTATTTCTAGTGAAACGTGTGTATTTACTCGTGTGCTATAATACGCAAGAAAACAGCCGCAGAGATGTATTCGAATTCCATGCGGAGTGAAGTTCGGAGTTGCAGTAAGCACGTGTGTGGCGAGAATCGAGAGGGAAAAGGATTAATTAAAGCAGAGTTTTTCGAGCAGTGGCGAAGAATTACAACGAGAAGAACGTCCGGGAGCTTTAGGAGAAATGGGCGCGGCGTAAAGCTCGTGGTTTACCGTGTCTGCCAGCACGGTGTTAGCGGCAAACGAAAAAGTTATACTTTACCGAGATATAGGAAAGTAAATCATAGCGTTACTACGATACTTTTCTCCCAGAATCTTTCAACGTCGGAAACTTCAAGTAGTTGAAAAGTGAGCGTAATTAGCAACGAAACGTGATTAAAATATTTTCACTTTGTACATCTTTTATTTTACATTATTGATCACTCAATAACCGAATCATTCTTCGGCAAGTTTACCAACTTATGTAATATAATATAATTTATTACATCGATTTTGCCAATGTTTTTTTGACATGTATATTGAGATATGGGCCTGTGTTAAAGAATTGCATAAATTTAATTGATTATTCCTACTTGACATACACATTATATCGTGATTTCTGCTAGTTATTAAATGCTGCACGATCGGCGTATGTAGACATTGTTCGATAGAGTCAGTCGATATACGGCGTGGTGCGAATAATAAATAACCTATCTATCTGCGCCGCGCACATTTAACATTTTTCGCGAGCGGGCTCGCCTGAATAAAACATGAGCCGAGGCATTAGCGTACTTAAAGTATAATGCTTTCTCGCCGACGAACGAGCGAGCGAGCGAGCGAGTAGTCACACATGGAAAGCCAATGATATAAAGCAGCAGGAGTATCTACCTCTCGTAACAGAGTCGACGTTTCGTTAAATCGACAGACAGAGAGATCCAGAATCGTGACGTGAGATCGACGCGAAGCGAACGCGAGTTAGCATAAACCTATTCCGAAGCAGTCTCGTCACGATTTGCATCGCGCCGATGTCTGATTTCAGATAATTTCGACCGAAATCCGATCCGGAGAGAGGATAAGTCGATTTGCGCAGTAAATGCGAATTTCTGCCGAACGAATCGAATCGCAAATATTGAGATAAAGACGCATTTAAGTACGAGGTAAGAATTCTTGCTTGTAAAACCGTGTATAACAAAGAAGACGATGCTCGTATTTTGTTTTTCAAGTGTAATAAAATGCGCATAGAATTCAGAAGCGACGAACAACAACAAATTAATAAGAGCCATCGTGTACTTTATTTGCCCCCGGCGGACCTCGCGGCCATAAATTTGCCTCTATATGCGCGCACGTGCGTCATGCGAAGACAAAGAATTTAAACCTTCAGCATCGACAATGGCACGCGTCTCGAATAAAGTAGCGCGCGCCGATCTGGCTGGAATTATTCAGCATTGTTTTACGTCCAAAATTTGTATTTCATACCGATGAAATACAAATGAACAACAATAATTTCCCACTCGCTTGGCTTTGAAATGCGGTTTGCAAGAGAAATATACGCGTAATGAACCTAAAATATTTCCCAAGTGTGTAATGTATAGAAATATTATCATCAATATTCCTTATCTTTTTTCTCATTTTGCAGCGTTCGAGAAATTGTCATTTGAGTTTGGAATCGTGTTCCCAAGAATAATCCGACTGATGAATCATTGACGAGAGAAAGTGCTCGCAATTATATATGTATATAGGTATATATAAAACTCGAATATAAAATTAAATAAAAGTATCCGAGAAGAGCACAACATGATAGTTGTGAAACACTTTTCGCAACAGCGTTACCTTTCCTTAGCTCGAGACAAAGATTGCATTGTCTCGAGAATCCGCCGTTATTGCATCAATATGCAATCATCGTTCGCTTAATCAATTCGAATGAAAGGCGAGTATTGTCGGAGGAGAGGTAGCGATGCAAACGCGCTTCATTTGTCGCTCATATCTCACAGAGAGAACGGACAAGCGATTTCTCAAAATTAATTCCTCGAGTCATCTTTTATTGAAACTCTCCTCACACTAATATAGTAATCATTATTATATATAATATATGTATACGCTCGACATCGACTTTGATTTTATTTCTCTTGATTCCCAGTTTGACGAACCACACAATATTTTTTTTTCTTTTTTCATTACTCGATATGTGATTAGTGTTCCGAAGTCAGATAATAACACGCACAGGTAGAATTTCCAAAGAAGAAGATACGCTCGAACAAGTTGAGCGTTAGCCGGAGAAAAGTAAAAGAAGAAGACGAAGAACCGTGCGATAACCGGCCATTGCGATGCAAAAGTGTCTCGTGTTATCGTCGGAGAGAAACCGAAGAAGGATGTGGCGAGTTGGGCGAACGAGTGCGACGAGTCTGCACGTGTCAGATGCAGAGTGCTATGCAGCGGCTGAAGTGCGTGAATTTACGCGCACGATATAGGATACGAAGATCAGAATACAGGGCCGGGGATTCTGAAGCTTTCTTTACTCTTGAAAGCGGTTTCGGATAACGAAAGAATAACGACAAACGCACAGACATTTTAAACTCTTTGTGCTTTCCATTTAATTCTCTCATTAGATGATTCCAAAAATTGTTCACAGCTTTCACGTTGTAAACAAACAGAGAAAGAGAGAAAGAAAAATAAACAAAAAAACTATCAGCGTTAATATACTACTTATAAATATAATATCACTCGGCGTCATAAAATCGGTATAAAAAGTAGAAAATTTTTTCGTAAAAGCGCGCACTTTGCTGCTTTTTACGTAATTAAGTTTGTTATCAATTTTTCGGCGGTTGGTAAACAATGGTCTCTTCCTCGCTATTTTCATCGAAAATATTGTTCTCCCTACATTATGTACCTGGCACTCTGAATATATGAGGACGCGCTGCTAAAATTCAATTACAACAACGTGTTTCGGCCTCGGAAGCGATTAAATCACAAAAAAAGAACGTTCTCGAGGACTATAATCGAGCGGTACTAGATCGTTACCCTCGTTTATACTTCACGCAGGCATAATGGCCGCTTTTAATGTTCCCGGAAAAATCTATGTGGCGACGACGATACGAGGATGCATAATGGTCTAGATAATGCACGATAATCTGCATTCAAATTGCACCGAGGCCGTTCTCGAGGCCGACACGGTAACGCAAAGTCAACGTATTTACGAACGAAACGAGCGATTATACGGCAGAAGCTCGCATCAATAATTTTATATAACATAAAGTGATTCAAATCGACAAATCACGAATTGAATTTTCGAAACTAGATCCTTTTCATTTATTTTTTATATTCAGTGTATTCTCTGGCAGTTAAATACGGCATTTTCCTTCCGGAAAATTAAAATTCTGCATCGTGGCGCACATAAATGTCTAATAAATTGTTCTGTATGTCTAAGTCTTTTTATTCGCAAACTGTTCTTTCTCAAAGTCAGAGCGCACCAGCTTTCTCTCGTTGCCGGTAAATGAGCCGCACTTGCCAAGGTGGGGCCAAGAATTCACTGCAACGCGCCCACGCGTCTAAAACTCGGCGCGACCTCAAGCGATTTAATTAGCGTGTTGATATATATCCCTTCACTTCTCTCACTCTTCTCGTTTACCTACTACCACTTTGCGTTCTTTTACCAACAACTATTTTCATGCAACAGTTACTAGCGAGCGATGTGAATTGACTCAGTGAAATATCAAAATAAAAGTTTATAAAATCGCACAATTAGAAAAAACGCTTTACAACTGCGTATTCCAGGCTTTAATTTCTCAAATTTATTTTCAAAACAGTTTTCTATGTTTTAGATTATTTTTACGAATAAAAAGGTTTTGGCATCTTGAAATTACTTATTAAATTCCGTTAAGAATGAATTAATTCGTTATTTGTCACGAAGTTAACATCAAATTGACAGGAATAATAAATACTCTATATATACATTGTCTTTATGTCTCTCGTAATAACATATCATTCTGTACTATATGGAACATTCGTACATACGCGACTTGTTGGTTCGCTTCAGCCGCAAACAATGCACTCTAAGTAGATTGGTAATCTGGAGATCGAGTAAACGAGATGAATATCAGCTACTCTCGACTAAAGCGGCGCATTGTGTAACGGCATTGCGCTGCTTATGCTAAGCAGACACGAGCGGAATTAAAATTTGATCAAATGGGAGTGGTCGTGTTTACGATTGTATCCCTACGTTTCCACATGGCATTGTCGGCATTTCCCACGATATTGCTCCGCCGCGTTCCTCAAACTACGATTTCAACAGAATTTAGTATCAAAGTATTCCTCTGCTAATTTGCGCTCGATTAATCCTTCAAGTTGTGAACTATTCATTTTCACGTTATCTCGTTTTGTAACTGAAATCGTCGAATGTTTGGAAATATCTGTTCTTTGCGCAACTTTACAACGACCCGAAACATTCATTATGTGACCATTGTAAGCGCCTGAAAGAAATTATATTCGAATATTTCGACTTTGCCGAATCTGTACAAATAGACACGCATGTATTGCCTTGTATTCGATGTCCTTGTATGTTTATTGTTACGCCATCTAGCAGATAAGAAGGGCCGTTATCGCGCCATCTCTAGAAACATGCGTTATTTTATCGCGTATGATTTTGAGCAGTATGGATTACGCAAGCAGAGAATCGATATGAGTCCGTTGAAGAGATCGGTTGAAAAGTTTGTAAGACTTGCTGCTAAGAGTTGCCGCTTTGTGATATAAGTTACTGAGTCAATTTATTGTATGAAGTTTAAGTGATAATATATTTGCATTTTTTACATAAAAAGAAAAAAAGTGAAGGAAAATTATTAGCTCTTAAGAAATTATACTGCTCAGTGCCGAAAAAGTTACCCACGCGTCTACAGACTTTTATAATTTCAGAAGTAGGATCGATCAGTGAGATTGATCAAAAGACGAACAAAACAGTGAGTTTGCCAGTCGATTTGTGTGTTGAACAGCAGCAGCCAAAGTAAATTGTAAGTAGAACTGCACTGGAAAATGAATCAGTAAGGTAAGTTGCCCGAATATGGAATACGCGCCTAATGGAATATCGCGATATTAGAGAATCTTGACACTGCCATCCAGCGGTAATAATTGTAATCGATTATGTCCTTGATATGCTTCTAACAATGAGAGAATAGAAAGCTTTCAATCAAGCATATGTTTGCAAACAAATATAAAAAAATATTCAGTAAATTGAGTTTTTATAAAGTAATATTTAAAGTGATATCACATATAAAAATGTAAGTATATATTAACTTTATTTTTGCGTGAGTATTTCTTTACTTATTTAAAGGCTAATTAGACTTTAAAGTCCGTAATCCAACATTGGTGGTGGTGAAAATAAATGAATTAGACGTGCTTTGGTTCGTGGGACGTTTCGATCTTTATTCAGATCTTCTTCAGCCAATCTGTATAATGTCCATGAAAGATCGTAATGTGTAAAAATGTACAAATAAATGAGAGGTTTCTTTTTATGGTGGATATCGAAAAGAATACAGTAAATGAAGCAAATTGTAAATGAATAAATCGTTTGAAGAGCAAAAATGTGATTTGTAATACATGTGAAGCCTAGCCAATAAGTTATTGTCGAGGAGGTCAATGACCGAAATTTGGATGGCAACGAGTATAAGAATTTTGTATGAAGAGGAGGTTAGTAATAAAGTTAGGTAAATATGTATAAAAACGGAGCACCCTCGGAGGTCATTGTCCTTCACATATGTTGTCAAGGACATCTTCCTGAACAACAATCTGAA
>QVOA01005762.1:0-36796 GCA_014825685.1 Pseudomyrmex cubaensis | reverse complement strand
ATAAGCAGAACATGTTACTGCATATGACAGTCCGCAGTCTGTGAAAAGTGGACGGGAAAATATACACACACAATTCTACATATTATATATTAAATACTGTGTAACACTTAAAGACTTATTATGTCTCCTATTTTTTAAACCAGATAATCTAGACAAACCAGATAAACGAGATAAATTAGATAATCGCGCGAGAAATACGGGAACAAGTCGAACGAAGTTCCGCTTTTCGTCGTGCGTCTGCCATAACTGGCCGCTGATTCGAGCGAAACGCGCGATACTTTGATAATCGAAGTGCAAGATCGAGAGCAACGAGAATAATCGAGAGTATCGAAGTGGTAGGGACACACATACAAGTGAGAATCGCGTTCGTGAGTGCGTGTCCCCATCTCGATGCTTTCCGGCTCGATCTTGCATCACTGCACCTAACTGGACTAGTTTCAGGCGTGCTGACACTTTGACACTTGCTGTTATATTCCACGGTTTTTAAACATCATTCCAAGTTTTTTTGTGAGTTTAATACTTTATTAAAATTAATTTATCCGAGTGTATGTTGTTTACAATATTAATATACAAATTTGTGTACGACTTATGTGATATAAAATAAATTTATTCTCATTTTACAATATTACATTATGAATTTTGGAGTATCAAGTTTTATGTTCTCAAGTTATTTATATAAATGATCATTTTTCTTTAAGTATGTACGTTTGCAGATATTATCTTATCAATCATTATCGGAGATTATGCAGAATCTCACTGAGGCAATAGTATCACGCGCTACGGATCCCGTAGTCGCTTTTACCGCTGCTACCGTTTTTGGTTATTGTTTGTACAAACTTATGGTAATCGCCAGTAGAAGAAATCCTCCAGTTAAAATCACTCGGGAAGAAGATTCTGATGAAGCAGATATTAATATGGTAAAAACATGAATCTATTCTGATTTTAAATACTTGATTTACTTGAATGATTGGTTAGACGTCATGCTTTACTCTGTTGTGTTTTTGATATGCAGATCCACACAGATAATCACGATAATCACAAGTTGGTTCTAGTAATTAGAACAGACTTGAAAATGGGAAAGGGAAAAGTAGCAGCACAGTGTTCCCATGCTGCTGTAGCAGCGTACAAAGCTGCTAGAAAGCATCCGAAACTCTTACAAGCTTGGGAAGAATGTGGGCAACCAAAAATTACTCTCAAGGTTGGTTTAAATTTGATATATTTTTTTAAAATGGTTCTTTATTGTTGTAACATTTTATTTTTCACGATATGAGATATCAAAACTGGACATTACATTCACAGATATGTGAGTATGAAAAGAAAAAGAACTTTATTGTTTCAGGTGGATAATGAAGCTGCTCTCATGGAAATAGCAAAGCATGCTAAAGCCGTAGGTCTCTTATCAAGTGTTGTACAGGATGCTGGACATACGCAAATTCCAGCAGGAAGCAGAACAGTGTGTGGAGTTGGTCCAGGCCCGGCGAAATTGATAGATCAAGTAACTGGTCATTTAAAGTTATTTTAACTACTCATTAAATAAAACTCATATACACATTTGAGTTTATATATTTATTTATTGCGTAACATCCTCTGTAAGTAAATCTATTGATTAAATTATCAGTCTGTTATCTGAAGTCTTTTAGGGTTTGTGTAGAAAAATCTTATTTGGAAGAAAAGTGTTTTTTTTTTTTTTTGGAATTGTTTTTGAAAAGGCTATAAATAATACATGATTTTATTAGCTCTTTTCACTTCGTAAGATAAAATTTGACAAAATTCTCTTGAAAGAAAAAACTTTCTTTTTTGATAAAAAAAATTCAACAAAAGTATATATCTTACAGATTTGTCTTAAAATTAATATAATACATATATTTCAAAGTATACATTGTAGCCTTGAGTATCAATCTGAGATGATTCTTCTTCTGCGTTCTCACGCCCCTTTTTTTTTTGTGAATTATTAGAACGCATAAGAACCAGTGACAGTCAAAATAGTCACAATTAAGTATGTAGTATTTACGTATGTGGATAAATATAAAAAAAAAAGTTTTTGCTAGTTTTGATAATTAATATTGTAACTGTTAATAAGTAAATGTTTATGGACGGATTACACTGAACATTATTACTTGAATACAAATATATATTAGCGAGATTACCTCATTCTTGTGTGTGTGCATAATAGGACTCACGTACAAGCTTCAATATGTACAAAAAGCAAACTCGAAATGCTTCTAAAAAAAATGCATCTAATTAATATATTTTTCTGCGAGTATTTTAGTTCAAAATCCGCAAGTTCAAGTTGACACGTACTTGCGCTATTATTCACTATTCGTCGAGATTATTTTCTGCTAGTTTTGCCATAGCAAACATTTGCAGCAACAATCCAATTTTTCCCTCATTCTTTGGTGCCCAGTACTTTCTCTCTCTCTCTTTCTCTCTTCGTACACATACATACACAAACACACAATTGTACACATAAATGTGTTTTAATTTATAAATATAAAATATTTTTATCTATACCGGTGGCGCAGGAGCTTTTCGAGGTATTTTATTCGAACTAGCGGCACTGCACTGCGACTCGGCGATGGATCTACCGTCAGCCTCGTCCCGCCGACAGAGATCCGGCTCGTTTTGTATCCAATTTTGCGTATGGTGGCCGTTCGTTTTTGTCGATTGTGACTCCTCGTTCTCGGGTACGGTACCCACTTCTTCCAGCAATTTCGACAAAGACGGCGCTAGACCTAATCCCAAGCTTCGTTCGTGATAGACCTCGGAGATTGTGGGTGTAAGCTCGCGCGTTAGACTCGTCAGGGAGGTAGCCAGGTTCCTCAAGTTCTGCGGGTGTGTCTCTGTGGATTGCGTCGTGTCGGTCTGCGCGCAAATGTCTTCATTCGTCGTCGAAGTGTGTCGCATCTTCCTCGTGCTTGTGCCGACTTCCGTTCTAACGCTTAATCTCTCCAGCACAGTGGGCGGCAGCGGCGGTAACGGTTGACGTCTCAACACAGTGGCATGTCCGTTGTCCCAATCTGTCACCGAACTGCTTGAACTTGAGCCCGGTCTTGCCAGAGTCTGGTCGGGATAAAGATTCCGGATACGCGTCTGATGGTTGAGATTAAGTGCTACAGGAGGACTGGGTGTAAACGCCACGTCCGACTCGCCTGTGTAAAATATTAAATTTATATATGAGAAATATCTTTTTGAAATTTTAAATATATTTTAGTTCAAAAAACAATATTCTTTATATATTATATTCTTATATTCTTTACAAATTTATTTATATATGCACCTCCACCATTTTGACACGGTTGTCGCGATGCTGACAACAAAACATTTGGTGGTTCCATGGTTTTACCATCTGGTTCGCCACGATGTCGTACATAACTCGCAAACGCTCCTCCCAAACGTGGCCGCTCAAGATTCTTTTCGGTATGAGCCACGGAGGCTAAACTCTCCATCGAACTGCTGGAATCTAAGCTAAGACTTTTTGGTGCTTCCTGTGTGTCTGTAATCAATACCACAAATTAAATATTATTTATAGTTAAAAGATTTATATGTTTAAAATATGCTAACTTAATAGTCCTATTTGCAACACACGAATTATATAATTTACCGAACAACGCGAGAAGAGCTTGAAGAGCAAATTGTACAGCTCTACGCGAAGCTTGTTTTCCTGTTCTCAATGTGACTTCCGATTGCCCGACTTCCATCAAGTCGAAACCTAAACTAGCAAACAATTCATGTGACCCCGATGCCCTCCAAACATGTACGGGTAAAATAATTTCTTGTCCTTCCGTGGCACAACTAGCTCTCCTCATGGCAGCAATGACATCTTCTGCAGCTTCTGGTGCCTGCAAAATGTAATTTACATAATTGAGGTACAGAAAACTCTAATACTTAGATATAAATGAAGAATCATAGTACCTGTAAAAGCCTTGCTAAAGCATGTAACGATGATTGACCTAATCCTAATAACGCTTGCAAGCTGGCACTGCATCTCGTCAGTCTTTCTTCGGGATCGCTTTGTGGAAAGAACACGGAGGATGGTATTCCGTTGCCAGCTGGCTCGAATCTGAATCCCACGGACATCAGAAGTTCCCGCCAACCTGTAGCAGAACCTACTTTATTCTCGATACTACGCTGAGTCGTATACATGGCGTTCTTCTGTCCGCGATGAATTCTCTGTAGTGATTTCTCCACCAGATGAAGCGTCACTCGCAGCGCATCTCTGCTTTGTTCAGGTCCGCCGCGTAGCAATTCCGCTAGTGCTTGACCCATAAGTGCAACCTGACGTAAACAAATGACGACATCTCGTTAAACAAAAACTCGTTGAATACAAAAACTATGGCAAAAAAGAGCGAAATGTTATAAAATCGCATTTATTTTACATTACCTTGTTAGATAATCTTGCGTCTCCGCCTATGAGTAACCAACCGGCCCAGTTGGCAGGGTGAGCGAAGTGCCTAGTATGTTGGACGGTCTGCATCGCCTCGGCTAAGGCTCGCGACGCTCTCGCTCCTTGTAGCATCGCGCTGTAAAATGCTCGTAACAGAATACTGCCGGCGGTTGGTGGTACTGCCCACATTCCTATCAGCACGCACTGCGCTCCCGCGCTCAACAAAGTCTTGGCAAGATTCTCTATGCCGTCCGACGTGGCGTTCGTGCACTCCACGTTGTTCCAACCGTGACCGCTAGACACGACTACTAGACGAGCTGACATTTTCAGTCTCAGTAAGTCCGCCTGGCTTATCAGGTACTCCGGTCTCTCGGACGGCTCCTCGCATTGATCAGGCGAGAACGCTAGGCTGCTGGTGTTCCAAAAGACCGGCACTGTCAGATGGACACACTCCGCATCCGACAGGGATCGCAAAACCGCTGATCTGGTAGCTTCGAGTCCTATCAAAAGAATTTTTTCATTTTTTTTTTTTTAATGCAAAGAACAGTCAAGAAATTTCTTGCATGCAGTAGAGATGATACTAACCGGTCATGGCACGGGCTTCTAACAATTCGGCAACTATTTCCGACTCAGTCTCGGTGGAAGCGACACTTTCGGACCATCCGTATTCCTCTCGAACATCTTCTGGCAGAGCGGGGTTTCCGGCAACCAATGCGGCTACGGTAGCACCACCTTCTAGTACGGGAGTTTTCGATCTTTTCTTAAGAGCTGCGAGGGACGGCACTACTAACAGAGAGAATCTTTCGCACAGATAATCCTCTCCCGGATTGGACTGTAGAGCTGGGAATGGCGCCAAGTAAAGAGACTTCTCCACTACCATAATAAGTTCTTTTCGCGGGGGCGGTAGTAAATCTTCAAAAGGCGCGAGTAAAAGATCATAAAGCATCTGTATCGGCAACGGTGCCTGCCACGTGGGTCCCTTTGCTCCACGGCCCCAACGAGCACTTCCAGCGCGAGAACTCACAGAACCAACGCTAAACAAGCTGCTCAAACTGTAAGAACTGGCATTTAAATGATGACCTCTCGATGGGATCTTAGTCGATTCCTCAATGAGTTCGTTGCTCTCGTCCAAAAGAGCTTCTCGTGCTTGAAGAACTCTCTTTTCCAGCCCTACTCCGTCGTCCAAGGTGGCAGAATGAAATCGTAACAATCCACGTCCCGGTGCCAAGCACCACGCGTGTAATTCACATCCCACCTCGCTAAAAAGGTTTAATATGATAATATTAAAAATACAATTCACATATTTTTTTATATTTAAAGTCAAAATATTTTTGCAGAATACCTGTAATACAAGATAATTCCGCGTTGTCTATCAATAATTTCGGAATAGTGAGTAGCGTCGTCCAAAGAATTACTCTTAGACCGTCTAGATCTCTCGGCCCAATTTAAAGCTTCTTCCGCGCGATTTAGACTGATCAGCACTTTCTGTAACATTCTATACGTTTCCGATAGTAACTCGGCCCGGCTAGGTTGGCCGCAAATGAGAGACACAAAAGCTCCGTCTAGCGATTCCAACAAGTTTGCAGCTTTTTCCAAGTGTTCCACAGAGATGTTCGCTTCTCCGGCCTCCCAATGTACGAGACCGAGTCTGTGTCTCAATCTGGCGGCCTCTTCCCTTCTTCCCAAGCCCTCGGACAGTGACAAACCGGATTGCAGGTAACTTAAAGCGCGGGACAAGTCGCCGCACAAGTGATGAAGTCGCCCAAGACTTGCGAAAGCCGCGGCTCGAGCCGATTGATCTCCTGCCGCGGCTGCCAGACTTAACGATTGTTCCTGCAATCTTATAGCTTCTTCATATTGTCCCAATGTCTCTTGGGTCACTCCCAGATTAGCGCAAGCGCGAGCTTGCAATCCAGCCGCGTCCAAACCTTCAGCGATCGACAGTTCCAACTGATGATGGCGTAACGCGGAATTCGGATCGTCCATTAGAAGATGAACCGCTCCCAGGCCACTGGCGGCTTCGGCTTCGGCCGCTTTATCGCCGAGTCCTCGTGCGAGAGCTAGTTGATGTGACAAACAACTAACGGCTTGTTCGTGATTACCCAACGCAGCGTGTACTCTTCCTGTTTCGGATAAGAAACGTATTTATCATTTTTATGATCTGCTCTTTCACAAACTTGAGAAAATAACTAGACTTAATGTTCGTATTAATGATCTACCTAGATCTCCGTAAGCAGCTCCTCTCGCTTCAGGACTGTCCACTTCATGAGCGGCCACTAATCTCTTTTCGAAACATACTAAGGCTTCTTGTAAGTTTCCAGTTGCCTCTCGAGCTCTTCCCAATCCTCTGTAGGCCCTTTCTTGATCTCTTATGCTTTTCAACTTGGTTGCGGCCGCCAGTTGCTGTTCGTGACACTTAATCGCTTCTTCCAGATCACCCAAGGCTTCGTAACAGTCACCCAAATTTCCAAGTGCTCGAGCTTTATCGAGCAAAGCCGTGC
The DNA here is from genome assembly GCA_014825685.1 of Pseudomyrmex cubaensis. Taxonomy (NCBI): domain Eukaryota; kingdom Metazoa; phylum Arthropoda; class Insecta; order Hymenoptera; family Formicidae; genus Pseudomyrmex; species Pseudomyrmex cubaensis. The sequence goes on along the minus strand of QVOA01005762.1, from coordinate 29,911 downwards.
CCGTGGTTAACGGCTCCAAAGTTGCTAACTGTTGCTCGAAATAACCGATGGCATCTTCGTAATGTGCCATATTGAGTCTAGCTATACCCAAATTTCCTGTAGAAAAAAAGATAATTTGTTTTATATCATTATTAAATTTACTCTCTTCATTTCAAATGAGAGATTCTAAATGCATTTTTAGATGAAAGTTTAAATTACCCAATGCCTGAGCTTCAACTCCAGAATCCGCTAATTCCTTCGCTCTCTCCAACTGTTCCTGATAACATTTAACCGCGTGTGTGTATTGTCCTAGTGCCATGTGCACTGCGCCCAGATTTCCATGTGCTCTGCATTCGCCACGCAGATCACCAGCTTCTTGTCTCAGAGTCAACTCTTGCGTGTGAAAACCCAATGCCTTATCCAAATTCTTTGTAGCACGATGAGCGACCCCCAATGCGCCGTAAGCGGCTGCTTCTAAACTACGATCGGCAGCTTGACGTGCCAGATTTAACTGACGTTGATGCATTTTAATAGCTTCGTCAATCTCTCCCATACGCAACAAACAATCACCGATATTTCCTAGAGCGCGAAACTTGCCAGCCAGATGCTTGGTCATGTGCGCGATTGCTATTAAGTGATTCAAGATTATCGAAGTGAGTATTTTGTATCAATAAGTGTATACATTCTAAAAAAAAAAAAAAAATGCATAACAATTTTACCCAAATAATATTTCTGACATTCCAAAGCCGTATCCAAATTTTCCAGCGCCAAGTGAGCTAATCCCAGATTGCAATAAGCTCTTCCCATCCCGGACTTATCCTGCAGGTCCTTAGCTAGCGCCAAGTCTTGATCGTAGTATCTGACCGCCTCGCGATGATTTCCCAAGCAATAATGAGCGTATCCCAAGAAGTGGCACGCTTTAGCCTCTCCCTCCACATCGTGTAATTCCTGCGACAACATCAAGTAGTGCTCGTAATACGGTACTGCCTCTTCGAATCTGCCGCGCGAGGACAGACAATTAGCGAGATTCAGCAAGGCGCAAGCTTCTCCAGCCGTGTCCTTCAATTCACGCGCTATTGCCAAGTGAGCTCTGTAATGTCTCAACGCTGCTTCGTGGCCCTGTACGGCCTGATATGCGACCGCCAAGTTTCCGTGTGTGCTGGCTTCCGAACTGCGATCATTGACCTGAGCAAATTGATAAGATTTGTTAATTTGTGAAGGACAGATGATGACACATATGTTTCGAGAATAATCTCTCACCTCTTTGCTTATCGTCAATTCTTGCTTATGATACTTGATAGCCTGTTCATAATAACCCAAAGCGTTGTAAGCGTTGCCGATGTTTCCGTATGCTCTACCCATTCCAGCCTTGTCCCCTAAAGATCTTGCGATTCCCAAGTGAGCCTGATGCAATTTCAAAGCGGCGTCGTGTTCGCCGAGCAATTGATATACTATACCCAGATTGCTGCAAGCTCGTCCCTCGGCCACCTTGTCTTTTGTGGCCAATGCGACATCGAGCTGTCTCTGATGCCAAAGTTTAGCTTGCGCCAGATCGCCTATGCAGAAGATATCAAAGAAGTTACGTTTTTTCTAAACGTATAAACCAATCATTATGATTATTTGTTATTATTGTTACCTGCACATCTGGCGGCGTGACCTAATCCCGCGTACGCTCTGGTTTCTATTGCTCTGTCTCCGAGTTCCTGCGCTATTCTCAGAACGTTTTCGTGATAAGCCATTGCTTGTCCGAAATTTCTACGATAATGATGAGACGAGCCCAAGTTACTGAAAGCCCTCGCTTCTTCCACGCGATCACCCAACCGTCTGGCTATTCTCAGATGCTGCGTGTGGCAGTCAACGGCACTTTCGAATTCTCCCATCGCCAAATAGACCGCTCCGACGTTGCCGATCTCGCGAGCCTCTTGCAGCCGATCCCCCATTTGCTTGACCAATTGCACACACTGTTTATGAGAAGCCAGAGCGTTTGGTAGATCGCCGATCGCCGTGTAAACGTGTCCCAAGCTGGTCAAGGCCGACGCGGCCGCTTGCGTATCCTTACACTTCATAGCCAGAACAAGTTGATATCTGTGAGCTGTCAGAGCTTCTTTGAAGCTGCCCTTGCTGAAGTACGCGGAGCCCAGATTTCCGTGGGCTCTACACTCGCCCTGCGTGTCTCCCAAAGAACGTGCTACTCCTGCAAAAAAATTCCAATTTGTTTTAACACTTGTTTTAATTGGAAAAAATTGCGTTATTCGAATTTTATTACTTGCACCCTACCTAGATCTTGCTGCATGTAGTTTATCGCCTTGTCCAAAGAATTCAGCGCCCAATACGCGCTGGATAGAGCGGAGAACACGGATCCTCTCAATTTCAAGCTACACGAACCGATAGTGAGCGCGGCTTCTAGTACACCGGCAGCCGCTCTATATTGTCCGGCGCCGAGTAACTCCTGACCGACCACAGATATAACGACAAACGGCGATTCGTCGAGTTTCATCGCACGCAACTGTTGGAACGTTGGCTCCAAAGTGGGACGCAACGGTGATTTCAGTGATGCTTCTACTAAGCCGGATAACAATTGATGATTTGACGCATCGTGAGCTAATCCCGTGCTGGAGTTTTAAGAGAACTAATGCAATGCAGAACAAAAGAAAGAAAAAAAAAACACACCTTCGGCCACTGTGGACTTAACTCGGTAGCTCTGACAGCATCTTGCAGTGCGAGCGCGAATAATCCCATTTTGAGCCTCGCGGCTGATCTATTTGAATATAATACATGACTGAGAGGATCCAATACTAGGGCTTCCGTGTACAATGTCGCGGCGAGCGCGTAATCTCCATTCTGGCACGCCGCATTGCTTCTGCGTACTGTTTCTAAGAATAATGCCCTGGATCCAGCAGCCAAGGCCGACGTACCTTCGGGCTCCACCTGTATTGTAAAATTGATTTAGCGATTGATATAACGATAACATCCAAAAATTTATACGTGTTTACATTTTTTTCCCTTCAATGGATTAAAATAAAATTAATAAAGTATAAAAAGTTACTCTTTTGTTATTACTGATAATTATCAATTGTCAGTAATAACAAAATATATACATATATCTGTTAAATTTATATGCATGTAACATTTTTAAAAAACTATGTATATATGATATGTATATAAGCAAAAAATTAATATTAAAAAATTAATACAGAAAAACATAAAAATTAATAAAACTTAATTAAAAAAATATTATAAAAATTAATTTAAAAAATATCTAGATGAATCAACAAATACGTATTTAAATACTTAACATAAAACTCAATCAAAACAAATATTAGGAGACGTAACGAAATAATTGTAGCCGAAAATCAGACCAAAAGTCCGGAAGAACACGCGTGCCGCGCAATACGGATTATTACCTCAGAGATATCCCTATGAGACATTGCTTAAGACGATCTAGTAGCATCCTCTGGCATGGGCATCATCTGCAGAGTGCCGAACTGATGTGAAAATCAGGTCCCGAATTTTGAACGTGCGCGAGACTTCTCTTTCTTTCTCTCTCTTTTTCGCTACTTGTCTTCCTCGATAGACCTTATCTTGGCGCCTTTCGTCTTGGCTTCTTCAACTCTCAATAGCACTCTACGCGCGTTACATTGTTTCACCATTCGCAAACGGTAATAAGGGTTTCTTTTCGCTAGAACGGGCAAATGGGATCGATTAATAAAAAAGGAGGGAGACAGGCGTCTTAGGGGGGCACCCACTGCATTCCTCAGGCACAGCCATCTTGGAATGTGACCTCAGGTCCCCTCGCTGGGCCCAGAGCGGGGCCGGCACTGCTGGCACGATGTTGTTTGCTTCTTCTATGCTTTCTCTCTTCGTCGGTCGGGCCTCGATAGGTCCTCACCGTAACTACATCGGCCGCTCTCTCTGTGTATATGTGGTATCATCATCAAACACTACTTTAATAATACAGTTTACGAGTGTGCATGTACACATATATCTTCATCTACAGATGAAAAACACCGGGCACGAAGATATCAGATAAAATTATCTTTGCAGTGTTCTGGTATTTCGCCAGCTTGTACTAAAAAAACCAATGTTATTGAAGAATAAAAATAGATAGGATCAAACGATCGAAAACGGCGACCGAGCGATATAGAACATGAACAGAAATATCTGAAATTTGAAACTTATATCGATTTTAACGTATCCTTTTACGTAGAGCGAACTACGGTATCGGAATATTTTAGTCTCATGTTCCATTTATATCAAAATGTGAGAGCGAGAAAAAGAAATTAAAAGAAATAATTATACATACGAATCGGTTAAACGTTTTTTTTTTTTATTAATATACATTCTCTTATATTCTCTCGTGTTTCTGCAACAATTGGTGTGTTTTGTGGACGCGCAAAAATTATGTAAAACTGAAATCGTTGATTCGTCTCCCTGCTCGGTTATTAAGCGCTATTTTTTCTCTGTACAAAAACTCTGTACATAAATATATATATTTATTTCTGTGTGTATTAACGATATATATATTATGTATGTATACGAATTCATCTATTGGCATACATGACTTATTAGCTATTATACAGACTATTTTCCTCACTCTTTAGATGTTTGTCTAAACAATCAGTATCTTTATCACTATCAGTATCTTTATTGTAATTCGGAACGCGAATGTCACTGAAGGAATGTACGTCGTTGCAGAATGCATTTATTCACTCTACATTGAAACAATTTGCAGAACAAAAACAAAAAACAACTTTTACAATTTAAATTTTCTCTTGTGCATAAAACATTAATTAAATAAATGCGCAAGTAGAACCGGAGGTAGGTACAATATATTTGTGCAGAATAATACTATTCTCTTTTTTTTATCATACAGTTAGTTTGTATCAAATGGAATGTATTCGTCTCATAGGTTTCTCTATCTTTGACACATGTTGTATAAACATTGGCTGTTATGTATATACAAATAGAGCTGTTTTATATATGATTATATAAATATATAAATATAAATAGAAAAAAATTAAAAAAAAAAAAAAAAAAAAATAGACGATCAACGTGAAATAACATTTAGAAAATTTGACAGAATGTATAAATGTGTATGTATGTACAAAAAATGGAGCAGACCTAAGGCCATACTTTGTTGAAGAGTTCCATGAAGGAATCGTATATCATGAACGTTATAGCGACATCTAAACATACTCGGCCTAATCTCGGAACGGTTCCCTTGTAAAACGCCATTGGACCCTCATGCTTCCACACTTTTATTATACAGTCTAAAGTGTTTTTGTATTTCGAAGCTTCCAAACCCTGAAACAAGAACAAAACATATCGCAAATTTAGAAGTTTGATGTCGTAGTAGCCTATTCGTTAAATTCATAAATTTTTAAATTCAAAAACGCACACAATTAATATTATATACACATTGTACACACCTGCATTCTGGTTTTTACAACATCAATCGGTGTGTTTCCGAAAACGGATGCTGCTCCAGCGAATGCACCGAATGCACCGACGATCAGTTTAGGAACATGCTTATTAGGGTCTCCTCCTTTGTACCAGTCTTTTGACGTTTCCATCACGAAAAATCGGATAGCTTGATTAGAGCCTTGCTTTAAGATCGTGGGCACTAGTCCTTGATATACTCCTTTAAAACCTATACATATATATAAAAATGGTGGTTTATAGATACTGTTATCGAAAGATTACATAAGGTTTCGTAATAGATTTTGTTATTAACATTGTTTATATAATACACTTGAAAAACTTCAAAATATAATAGATAGATAATAACAATAGCGTTTACGTGTACTTAGTATTTCACGTAAAACAAAGTCTTTGCAAAACACTACGATAAATCGACTGTATATGTAGCAATTTGATCCAATTAAGGAACCAACTATGCGATTCATAATCGCACTTCAAGGACGAAATCACGCGCATTGTATTTTCTCTGTTACTTTGATTATATAACTTTTATCTTATTTTTCATATAAAAATTCAAGTAATTAAAATGTATTTATTCAATGTAAAAACAGCACAAGTTATTAAAAGGCAATACAATCTCTAAAAAAAAACTGCAATAAAATAGTCATTATGTTTAAATATTCAAAATAGCTAGTGCTCGTACCGTGTTCCTTTATAATTAAACCTACTCCGTGGAAAAATCCTCTAAATCTCGGATTAGGCGAACGTTGATCGTTGATAAATTTCACTTTAATCGTTTCCATAGGTGTGACCGCGAAAATAGCCTCACACACTCCGGCACAAAGACCAGCCAGGAGTTTTCTTTGCGGGTTGAGTTTTCCTTCGGCATCTACCAGTCGCGTTTTTGCGGATTCAAACGCACCAAATCGCACTGCCGACTTCGGTATAGAACCATAGACTAGAACGGATAAACCTCTGTATAGACCAAAAAATCCACGAGATTTTACAGTCTTGGTCACACAATCGACTATTCCTTTGTACTGTTTAGCGGCACCAGACTTTTCATCCAATTGCAACTGCGTCTTCACGTATTCCGTCGGATAAGTAATGCAAATTTCTATGCCTCCAGTAATTCCACCTAAAAATACCAAATTATGTATTCTTCAAGTGTTGTTTGAGAATAAATAAATTATGTGAATACAAATGTTCTTAAATAGCTATTGAAAGAGTTTTTAAAAGAGATTGTGCAAAAGGAATGTTTTTTCTTAAAAAAGAAAAACATTATACAGAAACATTTTTTACAATTGTAAAATTACATACATACACACACACATATGTGTATAAGTATGTAAATTTTATTAAACGCAAATCTCGGTGATGGAACGTTTTATAAATTATTTATGCAGAGAAAAAACTATGAAAGAAAATAATTGTTATTGTAGAAATGAGCGAATACATTTCGTAAACGTTTTCGCATCGAGGCCTGAAAAGAGTACGACGACCTTGTAAAAATCATGCATGATGCATAGATGCATGAATGCGTGATTTACACACGCATACGTAAATACAGCATTAATACATAAATAAATTTCATGAGATCGCGCGATCTCACGATTAGCCAGAGAGCGCTCATGCCGAAAGAGTCCATGAGTGCATAATTTCCGCGATCGCGGTTGGCCGAATGAACCGCGTGATGCGGTGGTATCCTGACAGGTGTCAAAGGTCGGCGTGGGTCAAGCGGTCGAGCGAACGAGAGAAAGAGTATGTATATACGTGTACAACATACCGGCTATGATTCCCTTGAGGCCGATCTTACCGGCGCCAACAGCCGCCGCGAGTCCGGTTTCGTTCATCCACGGTCTGCGTGGGAACGGAGACAGGCCGGTGCATGTTAACGCTAGCGACCGATGTTGCTGTGGTTTCGTCGCGTCCATGCTCGTCGTCAGCGTTACAAATTTCAGACGTTATCAGCTATATCCACGTTGTCACTACTCGTCCACCCACGCCGCTGGACACTGCAAACTGGACTGAACTGATACGTACGCCGATTGACACTCATGTGTGCGTCCCGACTAGCACCTAACGCATCGGTTTCCCCCATATTTTCCCCCTTCCGCGTGTTTCTCACGAATGTTGCTTCGTTTCACGCTGCTACGCTTCATTTGTCTCTTATGTCGCCCTACCTTCTCCGGTGCTCCGTTACAAGGAGCGCGCGAAACAGGAGACACCGACCACCGTAGAGGAATACGATGAAATTAACTGCGCTTGCTTACACTTTCCTCGTGCTTGAAATGAGTACATGTATATGCACCCCTGTTTTTTTGATGATAAAAAACAGGAGTGTAACCAAAGTATAGGTATGTAACAAATGTGCAACATAACAAACGCGAGATTCAGATTAGATACTTGACCATTTTGCTATTTTTTAAATAAATATTTAAAGATATTTAAAAAATGTTTAAAAGTATTTGCAATGCACAGTTTATAGAACAAGTGTCTCTAAAATATAGAGAGTTCCTAAAATGAAGAGAGATTATTTTTTTAGAAGAAATTTTTTTTAAAAAAATCTTAAAAAATATAAAATATATAAACCACTATGTGTATTTTTTTTTTTTTTTTTAAATAGAAAAAGAATAAAAGTATACGCACCAATTTCATTTCTTGGTCATTGTTTTACATTTAATGTTTACTGAAAATTACACGAAAATAATTACAAATTCGAAAGAAATTTTGAATCTTTGATTTGACGTTTTTACCACACTCAAATATTTAATCCTTATCACGAGATGAAACGCTGATTCGCATAACTAACGAGAATGTCGAAGTGTTAGGTAATCATTGACACGTGTTTCGGGGCGATCGTAAATGAAATGCAATCACGTGATATTATCTTATCGTACGACGGGAATCGACTAAAAAAAATACACAACATAGTATATGTGATACCATATGCGTACACAACGATGAAGCATAATACATGTTTGTTATGTAAGTATTAACAAAATCTTTATATATTTATAAATATAGTATCATATAGTTCTACAGAAGAATAATTTTACTTATAAAATAACAAAGGACATTTATTGTATTTTCATAGTTATCAAACATTAATTAGTGTTACGTAACACAATATACTTTGTAGAAAAGATAAAATTATTCGTTTAAATAATGTAAAATCAAATAAATGTTATTATAGTTAATAAATATATAACGTTAAATATATCTGAATTGAGTTTTTGGACGAACAAATAGCTAACTTTGGGAATTAGTAAAAGAAATATTAAATCAGAAAAATGTTTTTGCGTAAAGGCGCAATATCGATCTGAATATAGGTGGTTTTCTTAAAACTCATATTTCTATCATCTTCACATAATTAGGGGCATATATTCTATATTGGAGGATGTAGAAACAATTTATATCACTTATAAATCTCATAAATATTACTAAAACATAAGACGATATTTATAAAAAATGTAAATTGTATATATTTATATATATATGTGATTTTTTCTCTAGATATCTTTACCACCCAGGCGTCGTGTTCGCTAAACGTCGCATACGTCTGTAAAAGAAAAACAAAATTGAATATTCTTGCATAAAAAATATAAACTACTTTCGCAACTGCGATATATATTTGATAAAATTACCGAGTGTTTCGATCTTGATCGCGTATCTTTTTTTCCATTTCTGCATCCGTTAAAGTTTCTAAAAATGGCGCCCATTGATCGGCCTCTGATGGAGGTCGGAAAGGAACTTCTACTGTCGGTAGAGGCGCTTCGGAAAACGCATACGTTCTCTGATGCCACGACAATTGTCCGCGTACACTGCGATAATAAACCATATAAATTGCAAAAAAATACTTGAAATGAATTCTCCTTTAAATATTGTGAGTTATATAAATATTGTTTCTTTTATATAAATTTAAAATATAGAACGATTCTCTGTAAAATAAAAAAGATCTATTGTTTTACCTGTAAGCGATAGCGGTGACAAATTCACCACCAAGACCAAGCTCGGCACAAAGTTTCATTGCAAACTTCTCAGGATTGTTCTCTTTCTCGGACATGTCCCACTCTACTTGATCTACTAAAGATGTATTACCTACGTGTATGTTTAATTTAATTATCACTCGTTGATCGCATTGATCTTCCAAAATTGTTTCTTGAGGAAACGCTTCTATTTGCTGTCTTATTGCTTGCGCGATCGCCGGAACAAATGTTAGTGGATTTAAATCTAAATCGTCACACAGTACTTCCGCGAACTGCTCAGGTGTTATAAGACTTTCTGCAGGACAAAAAAACATTCTAAAAATTATGCTGAAAGAGTTCTATTGATGAAAAACTACAAGTGTACCATTTTTATTCCAAGTGAAAGTATCCCTCAATTTTTGGCCCTCAATTTCCATATCTAAGCGAATTGGAACTAACATTTCTTGTTGCGCAGCATTTTCTAAATTTGCTGACGGGTCTGTATCATCAAAACTGTATAAGAAAAATATAAAAATTGTATTATTATAAAGTTAAAATATAGAACTACATACAAAACTACATTCAACAACAACAGTTTTTATTCTTACCATAAAGGAAACGTTCTAACTTTTTTGTTGTGTACTCTGTTACGATTTATTGGAGTGGCTTGAGGAACTGCATCAAGATGTGAACTGTTTGGCAAACTAGGCACCCATGCCATTGACTTCTTAGTTTTACCTTCTCTTGGCGCAGGTGGCTCAGTCGAATGCACAGATACCGCTTTGTATTTGTCATCATTGCCCTCAATGATATCTTCTACTTCGCTTGCCCGTAAAAGTGACACACTGGATGCAAGAACATGCTGACTCAATCCTAGCTCCACTAACTTCTTACGTTCGTCATTGGTTATGGATCTTCTAAACATGCCAGGGTATCTCTTATACAATGATCCTCGAAAAAGACGCAAGTAATTGCCGACTTCCGATCCGATGCAATAATATTCTCCATTCTCTTCCACTTGAAAACTTATCGGCTTGTCTCCGTAGGTGCGTAACGCCATGTTTCGAGGTTAGTTTTTCGTTGTAACTTTTAATCAAAATATCAAGTCAACTATGTAGGAATCTAAATAAAACAAGCGTATATAATTAACACGATGCGAAACGTCGAATCTTGTGAGAGAAAATCTATTTCTTTATATTTACCACAAGTAATATAAAATATTGTATCCCTCCCGGTGTGGCAGTAAATATAAATATTTTCAAAAGTAGTTTCGAACCTTACAGCGACTTTGACGCATTCGCACTTATCATGTGCACAGTAAAGGGTGATATACAATAAAATTTGATGCGTTTTTCACAACAAACACTTGATTGGCTGTTGAACAGAAAACTCTAGACTAGAGAATTCTATCCGACAGCCAATCACATCTTTGTCGTGCGAAATAATTGCAACAATGTGACATTGGACCGTCTCGACCAATGAGCATCAAAGACGTCATGATTTAAAGAGCATAAAGTCATCTCGTATGCAAGAGTCTATTTAAATTACGTTTTGAAAAATTTTTACTTGAGAATTAACAGGATCAGCTAAACATGTTTATTTTTGGAAATAAAAAACAACACATATACATTATTATTTATTTTTATATTAAAAGTAAAAGCTAAGCACGTTCAATTGCTACAAAAGAGCTTGTTTTGCTGAACACAATCATTGTTTCGATTTGCTGACGTTTGAGGAATGTGCGATAACGTTATTTACGATACAAGTATCGTACAGATGAACGTAAAACGTACGCAAAAACCTGCGTTTCAAATGTAATGTAGTTATCTCCAGATACTTGCGGCATTGGTTTAATTAATTTGCTACATATCATCGTTCATATTTCTTAATTATAATTAAATTGTTTCTTAATTATAATTAAACTGTTTTTTAGTACTTTTTATATAAAGATATTTAAACATGTTACTTTATATAAAATATTTAAATATCTTTATATAAAATAAAGATATTTACATATTTTATATATAAATAAATCTTTTTCTGTAGAATAATTAAACTTTCAAATTTGTTACAAATATATATATATACACATATATCCAAAATCAAGTAAAAATCTAATAAAAACTATCTAATAAAAACTTATTACGATAATGCGTTTTTATCGTACCATTGTATTAATAGTTTCTACTTGCGCAGGTGTGATTTATCTTTCTTTCTTGCATATGGAAATATTATATTATAGAACTTGTAATTCCGATAAAAATCGCGCGTCGTTCCATATAACTGTGTATAATGTTAACATTAATTTTTATTTCATCTCTCTTATCTATTACTTTAAGTATTGATAAAGATTTTTTTATTTATAAAATACACCGCGTTAGAATTCTTTATTTTCAAAAACTTATTTATAGACTAACGCAAAACGTAACGTTTTACGATTAAAACATTCTTGTCCCATTTCATCGCCGAGTATTCAGAAATATCTAAAAGCATAATTGCGTATACTCCTCATATGCGAGCGCTATCGAGCAAACCTCTCACATAATTTTTCGTAACGAGCAAAGATATGCAATTTCAGCGCCGTGCGAAGCATTTTATCCACGTATCAATTTACGGCCCACGCAACAATGAAGTATAACGCCGTTTATTACTCGCACGAGATTACTGCATGATGATATATTAACGACATAGAGGCACGTTAAGTGCGCCGCAATTAACAAATAATCCACGCCGTGCACCTTTCCAGAAATCCCTTTCAGAAATATTTATCACTGATGTGGCCGAAACAACATCTATTTTGAGTGTTAAAAACGATGTTGAAAACATTTTATTCATGTATTTTAGTGTTTTTCTCGCGGTAAATCTATCAACAAATTTTTTGGCAATTTTATCTCTTCGTGTTCTTCGTTCTATACTTAATGCCATTTCAATCTTGTATCTTTTATCGTAAATACCTCACGAAAATGATTCTGGCCAACCGGATTTGATAATAATTAGAGCGTGAATACACGTGCAATTGATAAATGAACGTGCATCCATATTATTCTCACCGTTGTCTCCGGCACGTACAATTGGATAAGAGTGGTAATAAAAGAGCGGGCTTGAATTTCAAACTTAGTATAGTGCAAAAGGCATTGAATTAATTAATTAAACGACGAGGAAAACGGATTAAACTGCTGCTGCAAGATGCATCTCCATCGAGTCGCACTGATTTTGGTGATAGCGGCGATCGCGTGCCAAGTGTCATGGGCCGACACGCAATGTAAGACGGCCGTGATGGATATTCATATGAAGAACTGCGCTAGAGCCAAGAGAAGTCCAGAAAACGTAGATATCCAGATGTCCGACGAAAAAACGAAGCAGATAACAAAAAGGGATGGATTCGGTAAAGAATTAAAAAAAATGCAATTTATTTATTTTCGATAAAATTCGAATTACTGACAATTAAAATATATCTTTATATTAGAATAAATATAAAAGAAACGATAGTTAGTTTTTATTGTATTCAAATCATAAAGTTACAGTTAATTTGACAAGAGCAAGAAGTTGCGAAAATTCGTAATTAGATTATTAAACAAATTATGCGAAGTATATCGTGAAATGCATTGTTTGAAATTTAAAATCTCATGAGACAGATTTTGCACGTGCGTTGATCGCTTCTCATTGCTTCTCAGCGCTTGACAATTCGCAATTCGTTTTTTGCAGACTCGATGGATCCGACGATGATGGACACGACCAGTATGGATTCGTCGACCATGATTGATTCGGAGTCTCACGGTCAGCCGCAAAAGAGACACCTGTTCAGATCAAGACATTACAATCCGTACGGATATCTGTACGGGAACGGATTCCCGTACGGATCGCTGTACGGATCGCAGTACGGATCGCAGTACGGGTACGGATCGCTGTACGGATCGCCGTACGGATCGTCGTACGGATACGGATATCCGTTTAGATCTTATTACAGAAGATTTGGTCCGCGAATTTATAATCCTCTGGTAAGCTCGTCTCTGAATTCTCTTTTATATGGAAGAGGTAACTCATATCCGTATTACGGATATTATTAAATTTGTAAAAGTTTTCATGTGTATAAAAAAATTAGCTCTGCCGCGAGCTAATTATATTCTTTTCATTTTTTGTAAAGATATATAACAACGCAGAGAGAACAATAAAACAAATTAATAATCACACAATAAAATTGTGTTCTAATCTACTACATGTCTTCTTCTTGTGTTAATTAACATATCCATGTGCAACCTATCACAAATTTATTTGACGTTAACACGTGCAACAATATATGCTTCAATAATTATTCAATACACGTGCTACATCACGCTCGAATGAATAGAGATCGACATAGACTCGATGGATCAATTTGCTACAAAAAATCATCTAAATGACTTTTATAATAATATATTGTAGCGTGTAACTAACTAATTTTTAATACCGTGTAAAATCATGTGTGTGTCAGTAAGTAATAAATTAACTTTGGAGAAAATCACGAGGTAAATTACACGTGACTAACTAAGCGAAATTGGGAGCGATGAGAAATCAAATTGGCGCAATATTTTTATCAGGCTTTTAATGAGGATTTCGATATCGATTTGAGTGAGGAAGAATTGGACGAATTGTACGATAAGATCTATGAAAGACAACCGAGAGCTTCGAAAGATGAAGCTTGGAAAGTTTTCTTAGAAACGGCATCGAAGTGCTGTAAGAATATCGAAAAGTGTCTGAGGGAAAAGACACACGTACCTTGTCTGACAGGTTAACAGAGAGAAAGAGAGAGAGAGAGCGTCTTAAAATTAAAGATACGTATAAGTTTGTGAAAAAAACTTAGGCGCTTTGAAAATAATCGTAATAAATAAAGAAACACAAGTCCAGTGTCATGTGTACTGTTTTATTTATGAATTACAAAGTTGAATGTTTCATGTATTTGTACGAAATCAGGCATTTCTACAAAGTAAATAATACATTAGTTCATGTAAATGTTTCCTGGTTGCTATGGTGTTTTTTATTGTGCGCAGTTTCTTTTTTTTCTAATTTTTTTTCTAATTAATTTTTTTTTTCTTATTTTTTTTTCTAATTAATTCTTTTTTTCTAAATTTTTTTAATTAATTCTTTTTTTCTCATCAAAGTGAAACTTGTTCACTACCTTATCGAGTAATATCTATTAGGTATACAATTATTCGAAATCATCCCGAGGAAGAAAATCTTTCATACACGGACACATTCGATATTTGATCATATATGAAATTGAGACGCTTTAATTCATACATGATTGTATATGTATAAACATATACATATATAATTATATTGAATAGAATAAATATATCGAACTCGCATATGAAAAACTTTTCTTCAAACAATTCCGAGGATTTCTGTCCTCGTTATTTCTTTTACTTTCAAAAAGAAAAGAGCTAAAACGAGAAAATTGTCGAATCAAAGTTTTATAATGTCAAATGTTTTTGAAATACGTTATACACATTTTATTCATGTAAAATCAAACTTTTATCTGTAAAACTATTTGCTTATTAAAACAACGACATCAATTATAATTATAAAATTCTCTCGTCCTTTTCTATTTCACTGCGAACCAGCGAAGTGCACGTTTGTAAATGTGTGTGGGGATGATGACAATCAAGATAAATTTCAGTTTTAACTTAAAATCTTTTGTTTTACGGTGAGACTTTTAATACTAATGAGATCATAGGTTGTTAGTAACACTACACATCGGTGATTAAAATTATCCAGAATCGAACTTCTCGTTTCTAATAAAATAAACGAATACATTAAAAACTAAGCTTAACTTCAAGTCTTTTTCTTTTATAAAAACACGAGTTATGAAAAAAATTCTGATTTATGTTTTTTCTAGATCAAGTTCATCACAATAATATTCGATACAGTTTGCCACCATTGAATGTCTCACTTTTATAATAAAAAAAAAAAAAAAAAAACAGCTTTTAACATTGAAAGAAAGAGTCATTGGAAGAATCACGTCTTATACACGTTCCCGTCGATATATCGCCCAAAAAAAGAAGACACTCATTGGTTAACATATATATCATCTTGTGACATTTGAGATTTCTTCTTTCTCTTCATGCGAACTTCGTTACCTTTGAACAATGCGACAGAGAAAGAGAGAGGCGGAATTGGCATAGACGAAAGAGAGAGAACGGGAAAATCCCCGTTTATTTTAAAAATTCCCTCGTTCTCTCGCGCGTCGATCGGCGACCGAAGCACGAACTTAGGTGGATATTGGTTGTCTCCGTTATTTAAGATTTATTAATCTGCAATCAGAGAAATATATACGTTGTTTAGTTGTAGTTTGCTGATGTTTGGAATTATTTAATCGACAAAGAAACATGCGAAGCAATAGTCGTTCTGACGAAAAAGTAGCTGACGTCATCTAAACTTATAAAATTATTAAAAAAAGTGATGAAAAAATTATAAGCGCACACGATAACACATATCTGTAATTATTTTTAGATGCTAAGCGTCTACATAGTAGACGCTTAGCGTAAGTTATTTTTGAGATTAAAGTATCAAGATGCATATAAAGTAGCAGAAAGCAAACATGCTGTAAACAAGAACGCAATTGCGTATGTAAGTGCAATTCAGAATGACTTTTGATATTCCATAAATCCGTAAATAAAAAAAAAGAACAATAATTTTGTAAATAAAAACTATCTTTAAGCGAAAGTTTGAGATTATCCCCGAATATCATAAGCTTGTTACGCAAAAATAAATGTTTACTTAAAAAAAAATATTTAGAAAATAATCTGTTAAATAAAATATGTATCGCATGCATTGTTTAGCGTTTAAACGCATGCGAAAGAGAAGCGTTAATTAAAAATTATTATAAAACTGTTAATAGAAGAGAGATACAGTTAACTGTTAATAGAAGAGATACAGCAGAAGATAGGAGCAGAAGCACCTTGCTAGCTTGGCGACACTCCAGACACCGACGCCGGCATCTGCAGTGCCTGCCGTGACGCTTTTTCCCGTCATTCTTCCCCTTGCAGACGCTATTGCGAATTCTTGTATTTCTGTGCTCTTCCCTTTTCATGTTCTTACATTTCACGCCGATATCAGCGCTTTCACCGATGTCCGTTTCCGCACGTGGACTCGACTGTGATTGCCGATCTGTCATCGATGTCGAATAAGAATGTGATTGATTTTCTAATTGATGAGAATGATTCGATACGACTCTGAAAATCAAAGAAGAGAAACACACGTGAATTGTGAAACGAAAAACATTTACCTCTTTCAACAATGTTTTTCTACAAGAAACAAATAAATATTTATACATGTATTTGTTTATTGTTCGAATATTTTTATTATACAAGAGAGAGGATTTCAGTCTGCGTTCAACTATGGCAATTGTTATCTGAAGGATATACTTGTTCGTGATCTCATTTGTTTTTGAAATCATCGCGGCAGATCATCGACCCTTAAACAGAGTTTGACGAACCGGAGACAACAACATCGTCGTCGGCGTTTAAAATCATACGTTTAGTTAATAAACATGTCATTTGATACGAGAAAGCTCAAGAGAATTCGGTCGCTAATACGCAGAAAGAGAGGAAGTACACTGTCCTCGATATAAACATTGACACGCGAGATTAAGATTTTAGAAGGAAAAAAACAAGTCGAAAGTAACTCGATAAATTCTCAAAGCATTTTGAGAAAAAGAGAGAAAGAAAGTCGAGCCGTGCTAAAAAGAAAAAAAGAAAGAAAAATATCTTGTGCACGATAGCAGAATCATTTTAGTACTTCAGACTCTTCTCTCCAATTTATACACAACCGTGAACTTTATAGACAGCAAAATGAGATTATCGCTAAGGTGATGAGATAACACGCGGCCTCGTTTGCTCTTCTTCATTCTTTCTCTCTTCCTCTCTCTTTCTCTTTCTTTTTAGTTCCGAACTATTTGCTTTCTTAAATTTATACTAATATTCCAACTATTTATCCCAATCGTTCCGAATATATCTGACTTTTATAACATATCATCTGTTAATCAGCTGACGAAGAGAGTAATAATAAAAATTATTGCCCAGTAAAAACAAATTTAATTAAATTAAAATTACTTTTATGTAACTTAATCGACTATTTATACGCGAACGAGACGTGTTTATATTTCTTCTATTTAATCTTTACTGTTAACAAAAATATAAAACCGTCTATCGATTACGGCTGAGTTGGTTGCTATCGTGTGAAAGTACATTTTATATCGCGCGGAGAATCGATCGATGAGTAATTGAAACTATATTGATTATTTGTTGGAAAAGCGAGTCGCGATATGCCAATGTCAAGAAAATATTGTGTTTGTGTATTGACTTGGGTTCAAATGTAACCGTGTAACGATTATACTGTTGTTCGCGTTCACGCGTTCAAAACACAACATACGAAATTTCTTAGTTCGTAATTCCGAACATGTAAGAACCCACACAACACATGGACGATATACTCTGAGAGTATCAAACGTCCAAAGGACGTTCATGTGTTGTGTGGGAAGACATGCAAAAAGCAAGAAAAACAGAGTTACGACACACAGAGACATACTTACATGTCACAATAAGCAAAATTACAAATAACTAATTTCCAAGAAACAATTGATAAGAACAAGTGAGAGAAAGAAAGAGAGCGAGAGAGAGTAAACATAAGCGTTGCTATACAAAGGTGACAAAAATAAAGAAAAAGAAACATAACGTTTCTCCTTCGAAAACTCGTAATTAAGACAATGTTATTTCAGAATCTTGCGACACGTGCAAAGTCAGAAAAATCAGAAAAGAAGCGGAAAGGAATACTGCAGAAAGCAGGGAAGGAAAAAATAAAGATACAAAAGAAAACTGAATAAAAATTTAAAAAAAAAACGTTAGCTTTACATTCACTCACATTATGTCGCTCTTCTCTTCTGAAGGAGCTTTGCAATATTGCTGAAGTTGTTCTAACGTGCAAGAGCGGTAACAGCATTCTTCGACGAGTCCTGGTCCCGAAGATAGAGAATATGGCTGTTGGTTTTCTCTGTGGGAAAACGGCTCGTTGTAACCGTAGTCGCTGCACGCTACTGTCAAAGCGTTGCTGAGAGCCGAGGAGCACAACCGTATTAGAGACCTTCTGATCTTGCTGAAACCCTTTGCCGGAGTTTCAATTTTTGTTTTTTTTTTTTTTTTTTTCAATATTTCGACTTGGGCTCTCAGATGATTGAATGGTCAAAAATGATGATTTCTTGCGACGAGATTTTCGACGATTTTATAGATTTAGTAGAAAAGTAATTGATTGTCTTCTTATTCGGTCAATCGAGTTGTATAAATAGATATGTTACTCGAAGAGGCAACTACTGCTGGCAGTTAGTTCGTGTTACTGTTACTGAGCAGCATTGCCACGCGGTTTTCTTGTTCCAGATTTCAGGGACCAGGGGGAGACGATAAGGAGGGAGAAGCACAGTGGAAGAGGTAGGAGAAAGAATAGGGATCGAGGAGGGAGAGAAATAGAAGTTCGGGTAGACGACGCGGACTCTCGCCGACTCTTGAGGCCGGCGACACACGAGAGAAGGGGTCGTTAGTGGCCAGACGTGCCACCGATTGATGGCACGAATTCGTTCTTCTCTTCTCAAAGGAGAAACCTCCCGAATATCTCTCTCTTTCTCTCCGAAACACAGACGATGTCACGAACGGGGAGAAGCCTGGGACGGCCAGGACGAAAAAATGAAATAAAAGACGACGATTCACTTCTGCTTCGGGAATCTGTTTCGCGCTCACTTAGTCGTGCGAGACTACTTTCGAAGTATCCCCGAGAAGTATAATGCATTCTTTTGTTGGTCGAATTTCGCATACACACCCCCTCTTTTTGTGTCAGCGAACTCGATTGACCCGCGTCGTCTAGCGCGCGAAAGAAACAGACCCGTTCTTCTTCTTCTTCTTCTTCCTACCGTATTTTTTTGCCGTCGTGATTGCCGCAGTGTGCTTCAAACGTTTGTATTTTCACATACGTGATGAGAGAAAGACGGACAAAGCGTTCTCTTTTATGAAAGCTCGTCTCTCGGACATTCCTCTCCCTTCTCGTCGCGAAGTCCCTTCCGCGAAAATTGAATCCTCGACGGCTAACTCGACGCATTGTATAGCAGCCGCGCGCGTTGAAGAAACTCGAACGAGTGAAAAGTATTACGTATCCATTATTGGACATCGCGGATTATTTTGAACCTCCTTCTCTTTTCTTCACCTGGCGTATAACAATTGTAATAAAAAAAAACAAATAAAAAGTATTTATTCAACACTTTGCTTATAATCTAATTGATTATTAATCTCTTGATTAATCTTTTTTCTTCTCTGTGTCAGAAAATTGCGCATCAAAAGAAAAGCCAATAAAATCATTGACTATCGATCCACTTCGTAGCAAAATGCAGTCTGAAAACTATAGAAAAAATGCAAAAAAAAACAAATTGTATTTTGCGAATATTGTAACTGTCATTCACAACATCATAACGATCATGCGCACAAGATATCGACGCGTCACGGCACAAGACGCTCGTTTTCTAGAAAGCGAAATGTTTTGTTGCTGTTTGTCATCAATGAGAAGAAAACCGTCTTATTTATCTTTGAATAACTTATCTCGAGAACTAATGGGGGAGCCGGCCGATTGACCACCCGGTGATGATTAGCGCGCAAAACCGCGAAAGAATCGTGACATAAGTGATCCCCGCGTGGCGATCGCCGCCAAAACAAAGAGTGGTTAATTATCATCGACACGCGCTCATTAATCATAAATTGTCTGTTTTTCGTCTCTCAGCCCGACATATGTATGTTATATCGGGTCGCACTTTTTCGCAGATAGAAAGACGGCTTCTCGCGACCTCGTATCCTGGTTTCTTTCCGATCTCGCGGCAAATTCGATATCGCGTTGCGCGAGTATGGATGTGTGTGCATTCCGTGCATTCTATTCATAGACCCAACCGACATCTTAATGTAACAAACATTCATTCAAAATTTTAACGGATTTTATATTTTGTAAACATAAGACTTTTGTAATACACGGTTTCTCTCCGCGAAATCCGCGCGAGAAAAGATCGACCGCGCATACAAATATCGATTCCCTGAATGCGATTCGAAATAGAATTTCCGCAAATTTTATGCAAAATAACTAGATATTTACAACTGTTTGGCATGAATCTATACATAGCTATCTATACATAGCTATGTTAAATATTGACCAAAAAGCTATTCGTAGTATCGGCGCCACGACTGACATTTCGGAAATTACGAATCAATTTTTTTATATGCTCGCCGATTGTAAAACCTCAGTTTACGAAGCTTCGTATATAAGTAAACGTAAATGTCCCAGATGTAACATATAAATAAACATTTGGAACGACACGCGATTGAAGCTTCGAACAAAAATGCGGTGATTGAAGTCACCGCTCTGGTGATGTCAACGACTCGAAAAAGAGCCAAGCCGTCAACACGATGACTTGCCGACGATCGCGACCGGTTGGTGTGTCATCGAATACGACAATTTCCAGGTGGAAGAAACGCGCGCCATATGTGCGTGATACGTGCGCTCTATTTATAGAAGCAATCGCAAGTATCTGTTCAGCATCGGGTTACATATAAGCGAAATCCGGGATATACGCTTTTATATCCGTGTATCGAGTGTCAAACAGGTATATAAGATAGGCACAACGCACGTCAGTGATCGTGAGTATCAAGCGCGCGATAAATCGGACGGGAGAGAAAAAGAAGAAAAAGAAAGACACCTTCTTCGGATCGCACGTTCTTGCGTGACGCGAAGGATGTTCGGCCGAGCCAAGGACACGCTGTGCGCCACGTGCTGCTGCAACTGCGCGTGGCGATGCACTCGCTTATAACTCGCGCGTACAACTTACACACGTGATGCCTAAGTGCGCCGCCGCTCGTAATAGCGGCCACTTACCGGAGCCTATTGAGAGACCTTTTAAGTGAACCGCCTGCACATGACAGGTCGCAGGAGGTGCGCGCGGCCGCCCACTTTAGAAAACTCGTGGAAAACTATCCTCAAGTGGTCCCGCTCGTGTAGCTCATTTAGCTGTCAGGCAATCCCGGCCACGCGCAGCCCGACCGTGTGTATATGTAATTTCGCCGACGAAGCGATTCGCGCGCGAACGATAATGACTCGAAAAACGGCGCGTTTCCTGACCGAGATTATAGAATCCGCACAATTATTTTATCACCCTTTTTTTTTTCCTCGTTGCTTGTATATAACGACGACTTGTCAATGACTTCGAGACGAAACTTCTCTCATCAGCGTGCTTTTTTTTATATGCACAAAGATAAGAGTTGTCAAATATATCAGACACGCTGAAATTGATCATCCAACGGGACAAAAAAAATAAAAAGAAAGAATGCGCATTATCAAGTGCATATTTCACAACAATGTTTTTTCCGTTGGGCCGCGTCACAAACAACAGGACACAAATAACGCGATTACGCAGAATTCCATAATTATCAAACGCACTCGTGGACTCCGTGATCTTATTTGTCATATATTTTCTATCGCTAGTCGGGGACGAAAAACA
This sequence comes from Pseudomyrmex cubaensis, assembly GCA_014825685.1. Lineage (NCBI taxonomy): Eukaryota > Metazoa > Arthropoda > Insecta > Hymenoptera > Formicidae > Pseudomyrmex > Pseudomyrmex cubaensis. Next base: position 7,990 of record QVOA01005762.1, on the reverse strand, counting down.
TTGCGTCTAATTGCTTTCACGTTTATGAACACTGATTCGACTGTACGAAAATAGAGACATCCGTCACCGGATTAATAAACTTCGTTCGGGATTGGGGAAAAGTTGAAATATATACTTAACTCAATAAAAGATAACAAGATATATTTGCGCAATTGATACAAACCTAATTAACTATTGCGTGTTTTGAAACAAATAGTTTCGATGGGAGAAAAGCCACGCGTAGGTCTGAACGAAACGATAAAGTATCTTCGTATATGATACGCACTATTTGGCGGACAAAACAAACATTTATCTATAGTTTACATGTGATTGATGATTATTTTGGAACTAGCGTCCGCGATAAACATTAGTTTCCATTCTGAACATAGTAAATAAGTTTCTCATGGGGGCAGACATATCGGTCCTGTTATTAAGATAGCCTCTATACGACAACAATATGAAACTTCTTTATTTGCGCTTCGAGCACAATATGTGCGATATGGCGATGTAGCATCTTCAATCACACACGAATGATAAAACAAAGAAATAAGAATGATAAATATTTTAAATGATAAATATGTTGCACACTCTTCCCGTTTTCACTATGCAGTGATATTAACAATATTATCTATGTATTTGCAACTATACTGTACAAGACAATTAAAGACTGGGGAAAAAAAGTCTCGCGTACATGAACAAGTTCGATATCTAGCTATATAAATAATTATATAAAATATAAATAATTATGTATAATTTTATATATAAGATTTTATATATAATATATATAATAAAGTGAGTGCGTAAAAAGTTTTGATGAATTTCGTGATAGAAAAATTAAGCCCAATTTTATTAAAAACGATTTATTTATTTTTTACCAAATAATTTCCATTGTTTTCTTTATTATCTTTTGCCGTGTTGTTATAAATAGAGCAAATATCAAAACTTTTACATTTATTCAATAATATATAATTTATATACGAAAAGATTTTTTCCCAGAGATTTCAACAGATCTTTCAAGGAGATTAACTTTGTCCAGAACTTGTTACGTTCCCAGTTTCTAATTTCTAAGAAAAAGAGAGCTTGTCCTTTGGCTTCTTGTCAAGCGGGGGCTCACGTAGTCTGAAAGGCATGCAAGTTTTCGTGTAACTAGACGATGATCTCAGATTTCCTTGAGTGGATTTGAGAAGAGAAGATGACGCGCGGTGGGAAAATTATTTATTTTCTGCCGGCAAAAGATGGGAAAGTTAAACGGAGAGAGAACTTTAAACCTCCCCATATTTCACGTAATGTGTTCCACACTATCGTCGTTCCGCTGTAGCTAATTGAGGATCAAAAGACGGAGCAGCGCCATAAAGTCGCTGTAATAGACGTGTAAAAGACAGCCGTTAAATTTTAAGTGCGACGCGTTTAACTGTCGCGAATCGTTTTTGCTCGGTTTCTGCGAACGGTGGAACAAAAGCCACGAATATGCGTTAACTACCACGCGTATATACTTATATGTACGAACGAAACGAACACGGAGGAAGCACAAGATATCGGCGGTCAAAACATCGCGATTGCTCGAATTTTTCGCGCCGATAATAGAAACGGCTAGAGCGCAACTCGTCGGGGGAGGAGTTCCATTTAAACGGGGTTAAGTTCGAACGCGCGCGTCGCTATATAGCACTTATCTATCTGGCCGCGTGTCGATCATCGAGTGGGTCATTCGCTATCGCCTGTTTTCCTGCGCCTATTTTTCCCGCGCCAGCCGAGAAACTCGGTCGTGCAGCTGGGCCGAATCTAGGTCCGATTTGCGAGGCTATAACGTGCGCGAATGCGGGCTGCACTTTGACATAGCTCTCCTCCGGCGATACGTTCGCGGGGGAGCGTATCGCATTACCGAACACTTAGAGAAACGAGACCGAAAGAGAACTATCTTTGAGAGCAAAAGTCTAAGTTTCTGTGCGAAATAAAATATCCTTGGAAAAATGAAAACTCCTTGGAGATTTCGTAAAATGGTTTTTCTTCGAGTTCTAAGATCTTCTTAAGATTGATTGATTCGAGAGTTATTTTAAAGGAAGAAATTTGATGATAAAGAGTGGATGAATTAAAACCTGAATATAAAAAGAGACGTTAAACTTTTTACACATAAATAAAATATACTTACTTAAGGAAAGGGAGAGAGAGAAATGACAGAGAACTTTTTTTATATTTCTCTTTTGATTTTTGCATGACATCTAGAGTTTAGCACAAATTTTCGATAATATTAATTAATTAATATTATCACTAGTTACTCTTAATTATTATTAATTAATTGCTCGATAATTATTGCGAATTTTACAAAATGACAAATGACTCTTCTGCAGTTCAGATCGATATAATCTCCATCTTGACACTTCGGTTTGGTCAAAATTTTTCAGATATAATTGATTGATTGGAGCAGCAAAAAAGCCAACGTGCATGAGAACGCAGTCGTCGGGATGCTGCTGCAACGACTGAATCAACGAACGGTAGAAGAAACGAGCAGGATTATATTTGAAGCAATGAGAGAGGCGCGCACACACACACACACACACTTATCGCGCAGATGATTCAATCGGTTACGTCTATCTTCCAATTACTCGTTGCATCGCTGATCTTTATCTATGAAGACAGAGCAGCTTCTTCCGCACCGTCTTGATCGATACGAAATTAGGGAGCAAATTACACGCGTCTCCGCTTTCAAATAAATCAAAATTAATTAAATTAATTAAATTCTTATCCGTCGCAAAGCCAGCTTTAAAAAAAAAAAAAAAAGTAGGAGAAATAACACGTGGAAAATTTCTGGATCCGATAGATTGCGAAAAAATTGCGATAACGTTTGATAAAGATACATTTTGCAATATAATTTTTATGAGTAAAACATTAGTAAGAGCCACGAGTTCTTCACGCTGACTCTGACATAAATGTCGTCGTTTTCGCGTGTACGTATATAGCCACGTCGCGTCGCCGTTGCGCAAATCGAGCATCGAACAGAGTAGCGATGTAATTGCTTCTTTATGTAACACATATCCGTTTATAAAACATAAGTTATATTTATATAGATAATATATAGACACACATATATATAGACACATATTTGGATAACCCATTTGACGAGAATGCTCGTGTCAGAAAGATAATTTGAAAGATCCCGTTAGAAAGCCACTTTTTAACGCAAATAATTCGAGCAATTATCTTTCAGAAGAAAAAACTCACTTGCTGATATAATGAGTCTATTATATATATAAATAGACTTTTTTTCATTTTAGAAAAGCTAATAAATTCTTGTCTCGCTGATAAGAATAATTTGTGTAACTTCATCTCAGATGTTTGTCAAATCTCTGTCGGATACGTAATCGGTATCGGCGTTATCCCAACGGCGACGGACACGCGCTTGGTGCATGCATACCAAATTTTTTTCTTTTCTTACAACAAGCTGTAGGACAGAGAAGTGTTTGATAACGGAAAACTTCTTCCTATTTATTGATAGATTACAAATGGTGTCCATTTATATCTATCATATATATGTCGAAGCAAGGCTGTTTTGTTACGTTCGTTCAACGTCGCGGTAGGGTCCAAGTTCAGTTCGTCGGCTCGCGACCTGTCTGCGAGATGTCATCGGGAGGAAGCAACAAAACTTTTTCTTTTCTTTTTTCTTTTATCGTTGGCGCCAGTTATACCAAGTGCGTTCGTCAATCGGGTTTATCGCGAAATAGAGAAGAGATAAGCGAAAGGTATGGGAGGCACGTCATAATCTAAAAAAAATCACTTCTCTAATTTGTGGGAAGACTTATGATGAAATTCAAGCAGGAGTACTGAGCGCGTGTAACATTTCTTAGATAATTTAACATTTTATCTTATTTTGCAGAAGCAAGATTTTTCTGTTTCGCGCTTCTGATTTTTCTGTTCTTTGCTTCGCAGACATAAAGACGTTTTAATATGCTTGCGCGTTCGAGCCAAATCGTCATCGACGACGATTCTTTTGATGAGACGAGAAGTTAGAAGAATGTCTTTTTACAAAACCAGTCGTTTATTAATAGAAATCGAGACCTGCTATTTGCACTCGATAGATTTTCTCGCGACGGTTAATAATGTCTGTTTATAACAGAGAAAAATTGTGTCAGGTCACTGTGGAACAGAGCGTATTCTGAGAGAGAAACGGCGCGCAGTATATATAGTTCATTTTTAGACAATTTGTTGTTTGGCCGGCGAAAAGAAATTTAATTAGCTGACCGCATTTTTCTCGGCGGAATATAAAAGTGCTGATTAAGAGAGATGACAACGCTTTCACAATCGAGCGGCCGAACAAACAGGAAACTAACGGAAAGAGCGCCAATAATCTAAATTAACGAAATGAATTATATAATAACGTGATGATTCAAAACATATACGCACGTACACACGCACACACATAGCACTCGACGGGAGTCGTGTCGATGAACATATTGGAGAAACATATCAGTTTTTAAACAAAAAAAAATGAGCGTCTGACGCAATATTATCGCGTCTTTTTCAATCCGGTTTTTTTTAGGAAAGTATCTCTCATTAAGATATAAATATTACCTTCATTAAGATATAAATATTATATTTATAAAACAGATTATAATATTTATAACGTTTCACTTTTGTATATTAAATATATATTAAAATACTTTGATTTAGCTATACATCTCGTATTTTCGTATTTAATTATTATATTTGTTTGTTGAGCACATTGTACTTAAGTACATTTATTGATAAATGTACGTACATTACATTTTCCGAATGCAAAAGATGTCACGTCGAATCTTCAATTCAGATTTCTTACATCTGCCAATCAGGATTTGCTACACCTAAAATAAATATATTAAAAAAATATGAAAGGATCTGCCGCCGCAATAAAGCCAGGAAATATGGCGCGCACTTTTTATTGTCTCGACGTAATCTCCTGCGGTTATTGTGCAAAAAATCATAAATTGATTTTTGCGCGTTGTTCATTCATATGTACGGCACGTTGCAAGACCGCCAAAGCGGGTCTAAAACGTATTACATTAACTCTTTACTTACGTCATATCTTTTCTCAGATACAAACGTCAAAAAGTATCAAATCCATCTGTCGTTTTGCGCTCGTTAAAACGCGATATTTTGTTTCTCAGTCAGTACATATCAGCTGTATGCCAAATTTTGTAAACATACAGTTCGTAATTTTTTTATCATTCTCTTTTATCATGCTCTCCGTTTTTTCAAGAATTATTCTTAAAAAATTGATCTCGTCGCAATTACGTAAATTGCAGTACGTAAGTTTGCGACACTTAAAATTAATTAGTCACCGGACATTTTTTTTAGAACAATTGATCACCTTTTTCATTAGTTATCTTTTCCATCTTTCGTTTATAAGTGCAAAATCGTTTCTAAAAGCGCTTTCCGCTAGTTGCGACTTTTTATCACATAAAAGAACACGATATCGTCACCATTTTTTTTTTGTTTTAGCTAATTGTTTTGTTACACCGCAAAAGTTATTTCTGCCTATGTGGCGTAACAACCCCTTGCACGTATTGCACGCATTTGCAGGCTGCAGTTATCTGTTGACTTGAAATATGGACGATGACATTCGTTACGAAAACGACAAAAATAGAACAAAAACACAGAACGATCCTTCTCCTCTTAAGTCAGAGATCCAGCCTTATCTTATCCGTCTGGTATACGTCTTGATTTTTTTTTTTTTTTTTTTTTTTTTTTTTTTTTTTTGTCTTTTTCTTGTCGTAACAAACCTTTTTTTTCGTATGAACAGATTTGGCATATAATTCTTACGGAGAGGTAACGATGATTCATAGCAGAGTCTTGCACAAGTCGATAACCCTTTTGAAACCCCCAAAAGGTCAACGAGCAGCGACGGCACGCTTTTCCATCCGCAATGGCGGATGTCGGCAACGAGAGATCGAGTCTTTCTATATTTAGACTATCAATCAAACTGGACACCGGGAAACGTGTGAACATTACGAGAAACTATTGATGGAATTCCGAGAAAGCGGGAGTGACGAACTTTTCCGATGTGTTGTTGTTTAAAAGCTATCGTTATTGCGATCAAGAGAGGCAATTAGCGAGACAGAAAGACTTTATATAAATCTAAATTATTTAAAAAATAAGTTTTTAAAATAAAATCTAAGTTTATTAGTAAAAATCTAGATTAAATATTTTTGTAACAAAAAATCTAATAACTGACAAGATAAATTTTTATTAACTTCAACATTTGCTCGCGAATTGATAATCTTCTAACTAAATATGTCACATTATATAAATGTCATTTGCTCGAACTTATTTCGAGATACTGATTATTGCATTTTCTTTCCAAAACTCACTTATCTATTATTAAATATCTGTTGTAATTATATTATATTAATTCTATTCAATAATTCAAAAAGAGCTGATAAAATTTGAGAAAATTCTATTTTCTATTTTCTCGATTGTATAATTATAACAATCTCTTTAGTTTATACATATATAAAATTATCGCATTTTATATATACATAATGCAATAAAGTAATACAAGGATTTGCAAGAGTATCTTTCGAGATTTGTCGGCCAACTGCAGTGAGCTACTATTTTCGTAGAAAATCCATTAACGATCTGCTAACGAAGAAAATCTGTTTTAACGCCGATAAATCTATTTGCATATATTTCTGGCTGATCTTCCTTTTTTTAATTAAATATATATACTGGATCTTCTTTTACTTAATATACTGAGTCTCTGGATTGAAGTGTGCAAATTTATAACTGACTAATTTTCTCGTCATTGACGCAACACACACGTTGCGACATTAAGTTAAATATAGTTACATAATTTTTTTGTTTCAATTTAATTCCACTATTCTTCCGACGAGACAACAAACAATAATGAGTGCGTCGAACCGCAAGACGCTTCGCGATGAAAACGCGGCGCCGGCGGCTCCGCGTCAGCTGTATCTGCAACGTGAAAACACGTTGTGGCGTATATAATGTCATGCCGACACGCGCATAACATAACGATATGCTAAAAGAAATGCTGAAGTTTTGTCTGGGATAACTTGTTATGTTGTCCGCGGAGACAGATACGACACATCAGCGGTTAATCTGTAACTCGAGTTTGCTGTGTGTCGCGCGCGTAAATAGAGACGCGAGAAAAGGTGTGTGTTGCTTGTTTGTGCTTGTCGACGACAAACAAGGTCGATCTCACGATTCTTCCGAGCGAGATCACGCATATCTGCCGGAAAAGGAGAGAAAAGCAATCAAGGCTCCCTCATACTTTTCCACTATAGATAGACTTCCATAAAAGCGATCGATAATTGTTATCAAAATTGACTCTCTTGTGTGAGTAAACAACACACCTTCTTTTCACTTTTTTGATGAAAATCAACAAGCTAGAAAAATCAATACCCCAATATAATATCATGTATTATTTTACAATTATTTAAAAAGTGACATCCGATCGATAGGAATTTATTGCGTGTGTAAATGTCCGAAAAAGATCAGTTGATTTATAAATGAACAGAATAGAATGACGTGATAATACTGATAATGAATGACGATGTTGTTTAGCTAATCGCGACGAACCGTTATTATTCTTTTTAAACGATTGTTTGCTCCGTGATCATGGTGTTTGTGCGTGATCACGAAACCATATAAACAAAGTATATCTCTCGTTCTCAAGGCGATACGAGACCATTTTTATGAGTTTCTCTAAACACTGGAATAACAACAACCGACGCGTCTAAGTTTTTCACTTACAATCAAAAAAAAAAGGAAATGTACTCGAATTATCTCACAGACACATACTTTTTTTTGAAAAATTTACCAAAAAGCTTTTTGAAATAGATAATGCAAAGTTATCGCGTGGAAACGAGAAGTACGGCGATAATGACACAAGTACTTCCCCGATAGCCAAATGATAGCAGTATGCCAGCAGTATGCAGGTTCAATCAGCACTTTGCAGCAGATTCCACTCAGCTGTGTCATCATAGTGAGTGAATTATGTAGGCACGATATGTAAAGAAAA
>QVOA01005761.1:0-19087 GCA_014825685.1 Pseudomyrmex cubaensis | reverse complement strand
TATATATATATATATATATATATATATACACATACATACATACATACATACATACATACACACACACGCCCACGCGCGCGCGCGTGTATTCCATAATCATGGAATGATAGTGAAATTATTACCTGGAGCAGCAGGATCGGACATCAGTGAAAATACTTTCTCTTCAGACATATTTTTTGTTAATTCTTTGAAATGGACCACTTGGTTCGAAAATGATTGCCAAAATGACTGACCCTCGGGTATGGTAAACATAGCCTGCATGTTTATTTAATAAGTACAAAACAGAAGAACCATATATAAAATATATATATAATATATAATATTTATATTTATATTTCATTTTGAATTACTTTGAACTTGTTGTATATATGCTCAGCTTTTTGTCTGATCTGTTCTGCCTTTTGTTTGAAAATAGCCTAAAACAAAAAACAATATATTGTAGCATTAAGATGTTTTTTTAATGTATAAAAAAGTAAACAAAATAACAAAAATACTAAACAATATAGAAATGTAACTTGTTGATTATACTGAAAAAAATTTTAACGACAATACTGATGTTGCATTACTTATTAAATATACATACTCTTGTTGTAAAATATAATTACATAACATTCACCTATTTAGTAACATTGAGTATTATTAATTAAAGATTTTTTTTAGCGTAGTCAACACAGATTATATTTTTATATTGTTTAGTGTTTTCATTCTTTTGACTACCTCTATTATAATATAAACAAGCTTATTTTATACATACCCCTTCTTCTTCACTTAGTTTCCATTCTCCTAAATTGCCAACATATCGTCGCAGCTACAATAAGAAATAATCAGAAAAAGGTATTTTAATATAAAGAAAATAAAATATCTTAATACTAAAATTATTAAAGTACTCGATGAATTGCTTACTCTTTTCACTGTTTCCACAATATGAGGATGTTTCTTTAACATTAAAGGATCAATTGAAAGGGCCAAGATATTATCCATTGCTTCTAAGCATCTATCTGTATCAGCTCGATCTAACCCCAGACTCGATTTTATTTGGGCATCTAATTGTAAAAGCTGAGCTTCTATACGAAGCCATCTGTGAAAAACAATGTCAGATACGTATACATATTACACGCGCGCGCACACACACGTATATATATGTATATTATTAATATATGAAATTTCTCTAGATAGTGTTGGAAGACAGCGATAAATAGAATAAATGTAGCCAATAGAATTATTTACAGTGATTGTAGGTGAAACTGTAAAATATATACAATTAAAATCTAATAATATTTGCTCTGTTACGTAAGTGGGATTTATTACATTTCCAACATTGTTTCCAGGAAAATAAACATTTTGCAGATTTCTTTATGTACCTTAGTTTGTATGTTTTACGGTGAACAGCTCCATCTTTTGAGAAGTTTTTCTCATCTTCTGGCACGGGTACATTAAAATCTAAAGAATCTTTTACTTGTTCAGGCAAAATCTCACCACTCTCTAATTGTGCTTTGAGCTTCATAGCATTTCTAGCGGTTGACCAGTCCCATTGCGCTCGAGCTTTCTCGCTTTCAAATGATTTCGGTCTGTTTATATCAAGTTTAATACCTACATGTTCTCCGGCAAATGTACGAGCTAAGAGAACTCGGCTTGACGTATCAGATGTGGTACTTGATACTATAGTACCATCTAGTATTGGTCCTTCATCTACATTATTTCTTTCTGTAAATTAAACAAATATTTTCAAAACTAAGTTACTTACAATTTGATACAAATAAAACACTATCTCTACAAGTACCTACTTTCAATAGCAGCTCTTTTTTTGTGTATTACATTTGGTGTTATCTGATGCTCGTTAGGATCTTCATTTTTTGCCTTGCGTCCTCGTCCATGCTCTAAAGAGAAAGATATAATAAATATACATACATATATACGCGTATATGTATATATAAGGAAATAAAAACTGTAAATATTATTTTTACCTATATTAGGTTCAGTTTCGTCCGAACTTGAAAAATCTGCAAAGCGTTTTGGTTTAATTTTGCGTCCACTGCGACTAACAACTTCCTTAGGTGATTCTTCTCCTTGCGAATCCAAAGCTTCTTGTTTAGATATATCGGTTGAAGCTTTTGCTCTACCACGTCTCTTCTTTACTTCTGGAGTATCTTGCTGTTATCATTTTTAAATTTTAAATAAATGTTAAAATGTTTTTTTATACATATGTAAATTTATTAAAAACTATATTTGAAATTTATACATAAAAATGCAGCAAACTTATATTTAAAAAAATAATGTAAGGAACAATCGCACAAACTATTTAATCTTCAAAACAGCTTGTCAGCAGTTCCTCAATCTCTCTTGGAGTACATGTCTTAATAACTGTTTTCTCAAACAGTATTGTTAGTATGTATTAAATACTCCATTAATATGCCTTTAAATAAATAAGCATAAAATATTGCTTACAGAAGTGTTAGGCGTAGATGTAAAAGGCTTTCTCTTTAAAAATTTCTTTTTATCTCCTTCATCTATTACTAAGGAACCAGATTCAATGTCACTATCTGTAGCACTAACAGTTGGCAGATCTGCTGCTGAAGCAGCACCTATAGACAAAATATCATCTAAAAATAATTTAGAGTATGAAACAAAATTGTATATGTAAATGTTTTTGTTATTATAAAAATATCAGTACCTTTAATAGCAGCAATATCATCCATAGTTTTACTTCTTTCATTTTTAAGATCTTGTTCAAGTTGTTGTATGCCCTCATGAAAGAATTTTCGTCGATTTGGTTTGCCATATTTGTCTTTATTTTCAGTATAGGAATAAAGCTCCTCAACTTTGCAAACAGCTCTAAAATATAACATTAAAATGAAACATTTAATTAGGGATAAAATATTTTTTATGTTACTGTATACTTAATCAATTATGACATATTAAATTAGTAAAAGTAGATGAATTTATAAAGAATTAACAGAATATATTACTTACGTTTCTCCTGTACCATAAAAGTAAACACTATATCTGGCATTTTTTGAATTTGGATCATTAACTTTTTCAACCTATATAAACAAAATAGTTGATTAACAGATTGTTGTATAGGTTTATATAATATATGTAATATTAAAAACAAGCAAAGTCATATGAGTGCATTGTGTCTGTCATATTAAAAGAGAATGTGTCAAAATACTCTTTATATACAATTACATATATAAATATACAAGATTATATAAATATTTTTTTCTTTTTAACTTATATATATATGTATAGAATGTAAGAAAACAAGTGCTGATAATATGTATTAATTAGTGTGATAAATTAAATGCAACTTAGTAATTTGTCGTTCACTCTATATAAATCCCGCGCTTTTCTCTATTTCTAGAAAGAAACGCAATCTACGTTCACGCATATAAAAAAACACGAGCGCGTAATTTATGTATAAATAAGGATATGCTATTTCTCTTTGTCATCATCGTAATCAGACTTTCGTGGAAAACATAATAACGTTGTATACAGTATTAGAGATCGGTATTTGTTGCTTCGTCGAGATAGCACCGCGTCTTAGCACACGGACTTACCCTAGCTGGCCATGGCGGATAACCTCGAACTTTGGCAAATACCTTGTCACCGGTGAAGAACTTCTTTAGTAGCTTCACCATGACTGTTAATGATCTGTGTTCACTATAGTTCGAAATATTCTATCTTATTTTCCACGCTTGTCGAATGTTGCACTAAAAGTACAACCAAGTCAATCGCGAAGAAACATCGCATAAAACACCGCGATGTCCGCCATTTGCACGTATGTAGCGAAAACATGCACGACGCGACGCGACGCGACGCTCTGATTCGTCGAGGGTTCGGGCTATCGCACACAAAATAACATTGGCTGCGTTCAGCAGAACTCATTGCTTAGCAAGCACTTTGCGATTGTTGCTTGTCATTGGCATATTTCCAATAAATTTACTGGAAGAGGCCAATCACATGTAGCTGCATATTTAGCATAAGACCATTTGAACCAATAAGCATCTAGCATAAAGTCGCCATATAGGTCATATAAAATATATAGTTTTTTAGTACTGACAGTCAATATCGGAATGCAGCCTTTGTTTTTATAGCTATAGCGAGCGAGTAATGAAATAGCACACGCGATAGCGCGTTCTTTGACGCGGCTAGATGCATACGCAGTTATATATGTACATACATAAGACGTGAATCGCAAGTCTTACTTGAATTGACCAATCATGTTGGTAAAATCAGCCAATCAATCAACGTGATTCGCCGGCAGTGAATATCAGAACGCAGCTTCTATGTATGTATGTACGTACAATACTGTGACTGTGATAGCGATGCGTTCGTGAACGCGTGATTAAAACGCGACTCAATGAATACGGCTTGGCTGTCAAATTGTACGAATATTCTGCCGACTCTTCTTTCGAATGCGCTTGGCAGCGTCTTGAGGAGACGTGCGATGCCGTGTTTGACGACAACTTCGATATTACAACGTGCAAACTGTATCGAACTTTTTTTACAAGAACCACTGAGCAAAATGTAAGTGCGTATATACATTCGTTTGTTACACATCGGCCGTTGATATCTTGTGTGTTTTCTTTTTCATTTTTGAATCGTCGATTTTCCGCGGCATACTAATATGTACTGCATGATGTGACAAATTATTATTTATTAAAATTATTTATTAAACCAATCGTTTCTTTACAATTACCCACAATCGTTTGTAAGTCGCTCGATATTATAACTGTTTCTGTATCTGTCACGTAGGAAATTCTGATTAATCACTCATGTTACAGTTCAGATTTTACATATTATATTTAACTTGTTTCTTGATTAGAATCGTGAATTCAGCTTAAATATTTCCGCAGAAATCAATATATAAGTTTATATTTATGTACAATTGTCGGAGAATTCCATTTACAAATTACACTTGCAAGAGAGTATTTACCAAGTATCTGTATGCATATTTAATTTGCAAATAAAAACTTAAAACATGACAATTTTTCATGATACAACACAATTAATTACAAACTTTATCAAATATGTGCAATATAGAAAGATAAAAAAAATATTATTACTACTTAAAATATACTTGAAGAGAGAGAGAGAGAATATACCTTTCTTTTCCTCTCTCTTTCTCTCTCTTTTCTCCTCTCTCTTATTTATTTTTTTTCACTCATAGTAATTTATAAAACTAAATTATATAATATTTGTGTATACATATTTAGAAAAAAAGTGTTAAATAATAAAAGTGTGTAAATATTTTATGTAAGGTTTATGTTAAATTAAAAATGTAAAAGAATGCTGTAAAATATTGTTTTAACAACATTTTATTAATTATATATAGTGAATGAGTTTTAATGGATCTTATGATAGAAGAATAAATCAACTAAAAATTAAATTTATTAAAATTAGTTTATACATTGTGTGTAATTACCAAGTTTTTTTTTTTTTTTTTTTTTTTTTTTTTTTTTTTTTTTTTTTTTTTTTTTTTTTTTAATTATTTTTTGCTATTTGGTAGAATAAATAAGTTGTTTTTAATAAGATTATTTGGTCCATCTTTTTATCACAAAATCCACCAAAACTTTTGCAATATATCTATTGTTTTTTTCTGTATTACATATATGTAAATAATTAGATGAATTCAGAATCTCAACGGGCACTGTTGTTTATTACTGCGATGAAAGATGCCAATTCTTAAGGAGCTGTGTTTCTGAAGTGGTTCTGGTTCAAGAGGCCTGAGCTAAAGCACAATGAGAACCATTGTATCAATTACTATGATCATACTGCTATATGGCGTTGTGCTTATATTAAGCTTAGTTCCCATCAATGCCATTAGGATATGTGCCAGTAGAAAGAAAAACTTTGAAACTCTTTCTTTGAAACAAAATTCAACTGGTATATCTCAAGATGGATCCAACGACCAAAATGTAGGTTACACACAGTAGATTATTACAAATAAGAACATGTAATTAAACAAGTATAATAAGTGCTAACATATATACAACAATATTGTTCTGGAATTATGTAAAACTTATTTAACACATAAAACTATGTTGTTTTTTTATGTTGACGCTAGAAATGTTTCAACTAGTCTGTATTAAACTTTTAGGTAAACAAAGATATCAAATTTGAAGAATGTAATAATTTCTGCCATGCTTTATGGCAAGAAACTGCAAATGGTACTAAAATTACAATTTTGTCTCAAGGTATATAATATGACTAATGTCACTATATGTTAATATTTAGTAATGCTATCTAATTATATTATCTTTTATAAAAAATACTGAATAATAAATAAAAATAATCATTTATATTAGGTTGTTGGAAACAATCTGGTGAGCAAAAATGTGAAAATACGGAATGTGTTGCTCTTCAAAAATCTACAAAAGCTTTGAATAATACTAAATTTTGTTGTTGCGATGGGGATTATTGTAATCTCAATATTACAAGTTCAAACTTAACTTATTCAGATAACAAAGTGTTTAATTCATTTTCAGCACAAAAAAATCAGCCAAGTAAGACTTGACATCTTATAAGAAAAACTTGTGATAAATAAAACAAATGTTTAATATATTATTAATATTTTCCAGCTACGGGATGGACAAATTTTATCACAGTACTCACTATAGTATGTACATCAATGATAATGTGTTTTATAGTGATCTCATATAAATATTTATCGTATCGTAAGGATGCGTTCATACACAGATTAGAAAAAGCAATAGCTTATAGCGATCAGTCTACAGAGAGTACAACATTAAAAACTGGTACTTACATGGTTGATCACTTGAAACTTACAACTATTGTAGGTATGTTCTTATTAACCGTACATTCTTTTTTTTTTTTTTTTTTTTTGCATTCTAATATTTAATATTACAACTTATAATTATTCAGATTTACAGATTATAATATATATTATAGGTCAAGGACGATATGGATCAGTTTGGCAGGGCAGTATGGGGGATCAAGATGTTGCAGTCAAAATATATCCTTCACATTACCGCAATTATTTTCAGAACGAAAGAGATACTTATTGTTTACCTTTTATGGAGCATCCTTCATTATTAAGCTATTATGGTTAGTCATTATGAGCGATAAGTTTATGAAGTAGGTTTTATTTTTATTTCGATTTTAGGTATGGATGAAAGAACAAGCATGGAAGGCAGCGTTGAATATCTTCTGGTGCTGAGTTTTGCTCCAGGTGGTAGTTTAACAGATTTCTTACGAACACACACCATAGATTGGACTACATTCTGCAAAATGAGTCTTACGATAGTAAAAGGACTTGCTTACTTGCATACAGACATACGTAAAGGAGGTATGTATCATGTTAGTTTTATGTTCATATATTATTATATTTACATTTATATTTTTAAATATAATGTATTGTGTAAATGTTTTTTAATTAAAATTTGAACTGTGATAAGAAGTTTAATAGATTTACATATATATATATATATATATATATTTATTTATGTATTTATTTATTTTTTAGACAAATTTAAACCATGCATTGCACATAGAGATATAAATTCAAGAAATATATTAATCAAAGCTGACGGTACTTGCTGCATATGTGATTTGGGTTTAGCAGTTCAAATCTCAGGGTCAAAGTATTACTCTAATGGAGAAGAACAGCATGTCGAACTCAAATCAATCAATGATGTAAATGTCTCTGTTTTAAATTATGTAATATTTATAATTATACAATTACATCTATATAAAATTTTATTATGTTAGGTCGGCACTCTAAGATACATGGCACCAGAGATACTGGAAGGTGCTGTCAATTTACGAGACTGCGAAAGTTCTTTAAAACAAATAGATGTCTATGCAATGGGATTAGTTCTTTGGGAATTAGTAACGAGATGTTCCGATATTTATGTTCCTGGATCTGAAGTGCCGCAGTATAAACAGCCATATGAAAGTGAAATAGGTTCGTATACACACAATATTTCTCTGAGATTGTAATGCCTTTTTATTCACGTTACTTTATACAAAATATTTTCAAATCTTTCAGGTCTTCATCCGACATTTGAACAGATGCAAGTGTTAGTGTCGCGTAACAAAGCTAGACCACTTCTAGAAGGTAACTTAGTAGATAGACCAGGAGTGCGTTTGATTAAGGAAACTATGGAAGATTGTTGGGATGCTGACGCTGAAGCTCGTTTGACTGCTTTGTGTATAGAAGAACGACTTTCAGAATTGCAGTCTTATCGTGGTAATTAATCTGTCAAATAATATACAATTGATTTTTCAAAATACTTTCTAAATAAGAAATTTTTTTTTTAGTTACAATGCATTTTACTGACGGAAGTCCAATGGTGAATTCTCATTGCACCTTAGTGCCTTCAACGACGAACAGTCTTTATAGCGAGTCTTCGCATCACGATAATGTACACGTTCAACTTGCACTAAATATAGGGCAAGATGGTAACGTTAATGATAGTGCAATAACAGAAAATTTGGTTACATTATCACCATCTGATAGTACTGCTCACGAACATAATTGTAAGTATATAATAACTATGATATGAATAAAGAGATAGCACATATTTTAACACTTTTCACAATTAAAAAATCTTTGCTGATAATTTGTTTATGTTTTAGTTAAAAATTCGAATGAAGTAGCTACATACAATCATACTCAAATGCTTCAACCATACCAAGGCAGGAATCCGTGCATGGAAAGAAATTTAATGTTACAATCAGATTCCTTAGAAGACTTAAGCTGCAACG
The DNA here is from genome assembly GCA_014825685.1 of Pseudomyrmex cubaensis. Lineage (NCBI taxonomy): Eukaryota > Metazoa > Arthropoda > Insecta > Hymenoptera > Formicidae > Pseudomyrmex > Pseudomyrmex cubaensis. The sequence goes on along the minus strand of QVOA01005761.1, from coordinate 10,357 downwards.
GCAACGTCCTTGTGGATAAGTCTTTGAAACATACATGCAACGATCAATATAAGATTGCTACAGAAGCGCAAGGACTGGTTTCGCATGATTACTTAAGTCAACACACCACCCAATTAACACAGCTTAGGCCAGCGACGCCTATACCGTATGTTCAAAATGTCATTTCCGACGAAGGGTCGTCTTCATACAGCAAACGAAAGCAAACGAATATATATGATTCGTCTTTTCAAGAAAGTCCACGAAAAAAACTGTTTGCGTGGCCAAATTTAAAAAAATTGCTTATCAACAAAAAGATGTATCATTACAGCAGATACCAAATAGATAGGGAAGATTCTAAGTCAAATTTATTAGCCAAACAAAATGTTCAGATTAAAACTGTCGAGACAAATGTAACAATCTCACCTGGAGGAAAATATGTAAATGGCATTATTAGTAAAACGTCTTCAGCAGTACCTATAGAGAAAAATGATAAAAATACCGCACAAATAGAGAAGCAAAAACAATATGAAAACGATTGCGCGACGTCTAATGGGCGTCCTTCCACTTTACCGCTTGTAAACTTACAGAACAAAAAAAGAGAAAATAATTTCAATAGGCAACAAAGCATCGATAAATTTAACGAAATTTTTAATGTGGGTTCAAACGTAAATAATGTATTGAAGGATCCTCATATGAGAATAAAGACACCAGGCGATTTACCGCCGTCTGTTAGAAAAATTCGTGGTCGTGCACAATCAACTGCGAGATTTTCGCTTTACGACGATCGTATGATGTGCAATATCCTCAACGAAGAAGACGATCGAAATGACAAAGCTATTTGGAATTCTGTGCCATTTGGTATGGATCTCGGTGATAATGATGGAAAATATTCACCAACGAAACTCAGTACCAAAAATGTTACGTGCTTTTAATTAGATACGATGTATTGCTGTATTTATATCATTTTTTTGTCTATATATATATATATATATATATATATATATATATAATGTATAACAAAATGTGTATACGTGTGTATAACAAAATGTATACACACACACACATATACACAAACAAACATAATTCATATATAGTCTACAAACAAGAATGCTGCAGGATATCTTCAGCTTCAATTTGTGTATAGAACTTGTCTATATCGATAAGTAAGATTTTATACTCGATATACATTATTAAAATATATGAGCACGCAAAAACGATAATGAAATTAAAAATAAATTAGAAGAATAATATATATATTCTTCAAAGATTCAAGCTATTCGATTAATTTATCATGTTATATTTACAGTAATGCTTTGTATTATAAATAATTTTAACTGAAGAATAGATTTACTTCGGTAATAAATGACAAGTGCAACATTTATGGATAGAAAATAGAAAATCAAATTGATCTGCAATCAATATTTGTTGAACAAGAAATTAGTTTATTCATGACTGTTCTACATAATACTTGTGAGTTGTATCTCTTCCTCGTATTCTAGTTCATGTTCTTTTCTCTCAATTTACTATTTATAGAATTAATAAATTCAGTGTAATTATATAAACATAGACAATCAATGTCAACATTTACATCATGCCAAAAGATATTAGCATCTTGATATAACCATTTTTTATTCCTTTTTTGCAGCATTTAAATGTATAATATCTCTATGTAATGCAAATCAACAATCTCTCTTAATGTTAATATTTATAAAATATTCTGCATTTGTATGTGTGGATATAATAGTTTTCACTTATGGAGATTATAGACAAAAGTAACATGCAAAAGGAATTTAATTTTTTCTTATTTTAGATATTTTATATCTGAGAAAAAATACTTTGTATTGTTTTCATATACGCTTTAAACAAATCTGTGTCCAAAACAAAAGTGTTATTTACTAATATGCAACAATTTATATATATATGAAATATTTATTTGAAAATTTACAATTACTGCAGAAGTTATAAATATAGAAGATGACTGTAATTATTAAAATAGATATAGCAAAAAGATATATATATAGTGTGTATGTATATATATATATGTGTATGTATACATATATATATATATGTGTGTGTGCGTGTGCGTGTGCGTGCGCGCGCGTATGTGTGTATACATATACATATATGAGCACAAAGTATATAATTATATCAAGATATATAAAATTTTATATTTTTTTTTGTCTTTTGTCTGAACTCAGTGTGTAAATATTTGTAGCATACAAAAAGACTACATACGAATATATGTTAAACGTATTTGGTATGTTATGTTGAGAGAGAAGATCATAAAATATTTTATGTTGTATACATTTCTTTTCCTTTATCATACATGTTATTATTAAAAAAACCAAATTAAAAAGATTGTCAGAATTATGATTAAGTAATTCATAATAAAATGACTCCGTGAAACTCTTTTCTTTTTCTTTCTCACCTTCTCTCTTTCCTTTTTTTCTCTTTATCTATGTTTACAATTAATATAAATAAACTTAATAAATCTCAATCGCGTACGTAGCACATAGTTCTTTAAACGGTATAAATCCATCTAGTTTTTTTAATACTTTTCTTCATATGTTCAAATGTATAATTGTTATGTATACCTATATGAAGTGAGTCTCACACTTTAAATTTTATATTTTTCTTTAATTGTGCTTTATTGTGCTCCATTTGTGTTATTTTGTGTCATATTACTTATTTCTCAATAACTTCTAGCATAGTCTGAGAAATAACAAATCAAATTTTTGTTAGCTTTAAACTTTTTGAAGTTTTAAGTTTCAATGTTTTTTTTATGACTGCAAGGATCTTGTAACTGTTAATAGATCTCAAACTTTAGTTCCAAATGATTGAGTTAGCGTCTTGTAGGTAGCGCACAAACGCGCTGCCCGAGCGCAGCATTGGTTCTGTTCTGTAATATGGTATGTTTGAAAGCGGTTTGGAATTATCTATACATCTTCTGTCAAATACCCGGTCAAATTTTCGCAATGCAAAGTGACATTTGTAACAGCGGAACATGGGTTTTATTGAGGACACTTTTGTGATTCTTGTCACACAGGTGGAAATTTTCTTCTGTAAAAGTCAGTCGTAACAATATATTTTTCGACCTCGTTTAGGTTATTAAAAACTCAAAAATCATGTATCTCAAAAAACATGTATCTGTAAAACTTTATTTATTTTACATAGTATGAGCTAAATAAATTCTATACTCTGCCAACAGTGAGATTAATTAGTATGATAAAGTTTTTGTATATTCTTTAAATTGTTTCTCACTACAAAATATAAGCTTCTCTAAAATTGACACTATATCATACATTGTTTTCATACATAATATATTTATAAATCTAAGCTTTGTAAAAATAATTTTGTATATTTATGAAACTACGCCTTGCAAATTGTACATGTTTGGAAATAAATACTATAATAAATTTTATGTTGTAAAGCCTTATGTAGTTTGTTTACTAAAATATTTTGAATATATGTTTATTTCTTATTTAGTTTCAGAGAGAAATGTTTTTTACATATGAATAAAATCATTCACATTCAACAAATGGTTACTATTTACTTGTTTCTTGTATATTTCAGGTGATTTTTTTCTTTGGAGGATGGGTGTTCTTTGTGAAGAAATTGTTCAGAGATTACGAAGTTCATCATAGATTAGTGCAACTAATTTTCTCAACGACATTTTCATTGTCATGTACTATGTTTGAATTAATTATTTTTGAAATAGCAGGAGTACTTGACTCAAGGTAACTATCAATTGTACAATTACATTGCATCACATTCAAATTGCATTATATTTATTCTTTAGTTCTAGATATTTCCATTGGAATGCTGGCCTCTATATGCTTCTATTTATGGTGATAGTTCTGATACCATTTTATATAGCGTATTTTATCATTAGCAATATCAGATTTGGTATGTATTTTTTATACCTATCTCAATGTTATACTTCTGCCATCTATCTTTTGTCACTATTATTTTTCAACCCGTGCAGTAAGACTGAATCTAATACGGCCACTGACAGTTGTTGTGTACTTTTTCTATCTCTACCTGTTTTGGAAAGTGGGTGATCCTTTTCCTATATTGAGCCCTAAAAAAGGATTGCTGTCTATAGAACAGGGTGTTAGTCGAATAGGAGTTATCGGTGTTACGGTGATGGCTCTTCTCTCAGGATTTGGTGCTGTTAATTATCCGTACACTTCAATGGCTTATTTTATGCGACCGGTCTCTTACGCAGATGTGCAGTCTATAGAGAAACGATTGATGCAGACTATAGATATGATTATCGCAAAAAAGAAACGAATTGCGTTAGCCAAAAAGGGCGAACCTGTCGAACAAATCGAAACTCGATCTCGACTATGGGGAATGTTAAGACCACTGGGTGTTGCACAAAAAAACCAAGAAAGTACATATATGGTTTTTTTTTACTTTTATAGAGATTTCTTTTGTAATAAAATTCATGGTCGTGTTTCTATATATTGTTTTTACAGCTATAAAGCAATTACAGTACGAAGTTACCGCTCTGGAAGAGTTATCGCGACAATTATTTCTGGAAGCGCACGACATACAAAATGCGAGAGAACGCTTAGAATGGGCCGCCACTTGGCAAGGAAAATATTTCAATTTCCTAGGTTATTTCTTCTCTTTATACTGCACTTGGAAAATATTTATTGTAAGCTCCGATTGCTATTTACGATTGAAATCAATGTAAAAGAGAATAATTCATAAATTCTTGTCACGTTTGCAGTCCACGATTAACATAGTATTCGATCGAGTCGGTAAGAAAGATCCTGTGACCAGGGGAATCGAAATTGCAGTACATTGGATTGGTTTCAATATTGATGTCACATTTTGGTCGCAGCATATTTCTTTTTATCTCGTCGGTTGTATTGTCGTAACGTCAATACGTGGACTGCTGCTGACTTTGACAAAGGTACACAAGCCATACATGTGTTTCACATATTTTATGTGATTTATTTTTTATTCTTATAAGAAATCTGATCTACGTATAGTATATACACGCACACACATTTCAAGACATTTACAGTACTATAGTACGCAAAAAAGAAAAAATATTATGTGCGATATAGAGAATACAAATCACTTTTCGATCACTTTTCGTTTATCAGTCTTAACATAAATATATTTCATTGTTTATTTGCCTGTTTCAGTTTTTCTACGCTATATCAAGCAGTAAGTCATCAAATATCATTGTACTAATATTGGCTCAAATAATGGTGAGACATGTATAAACTTTGTAATTATGCAAATGTCTATAATATTTGTAAACTTTATTCATTTTTAACTTTATAATTTTTACTGCCTTGCGTCTTTTTCAGGGAATGTACTTTGTGTCTTCTGTGCTTCTTATGCGAATGAATATGCCAGCGGAATATCGCATTATAATAACGCAAGTTTTAGGAGAGTTACAATTCAATTTTTATCATAGATGGTTCGATGTTATATTTTTGGTGTCGGCGTTATCATCTCTAGTGTTTTTGTATTTAGCTCATAAACACGCACCGACAGAACACATATAACGAAATAAAAATACTTTTTATTGAAATCGTCTTATTACACAAAAAGTACTTTATTTAAAAATCCCTTTCTTACAAATTTACTAGGTAAATAATTAGCATGTTTATTATTTGCAGATGTTCGTACATGCTTCGATTAATTTATTTAAAGGAATTTAAGTTTTTGGCATACATTTTAGATGGCCAATAATATTCTATATTACATATAATTCTCAATGTAAATATACTAAATATGTAACGTACGCTGTAGTATTACATGTGCTAGAATAGCTCTTTTACTTTCATATTTTTATTGAGTTGTATAAAATAAAATTGTAAGTTACAGAGACTTGCTCTTATACAAAGTTCGTCCAAGATATATCATGTTGCACATATTGTAAACGCTATAAATATCATATCTTGTCGAAGAAGACAGAATAAAGTTAGTAACAATCATTTCACTCTCAAAGTATAGCTAAATCGTATTCTTTGTTCTAGGAAACGTAATCATTTAGATCACAGATAGCTGAAAACATGTAATAAAAAAGTAGCATTATCATATGGATTATTGGGAATCTTGGTTTATGAGAGATTCACAATTTTAAGATAATAACTCAATAACCCATGTTTCGCCCATATTTACACCCGGCTTACGTATCGTTAATACGTCATTATGAGGATTATATGTAGTTTCCAATGATACTTTTCCCATACCTGTGTATAAAAGAAATTTATATTTATATTTATTTATTGTTACAATTTTTATACAGATTAATCACGGAATAATTACGTATTTCAACCTGATTACTTACTGCGAGAATCCAGTTGAGCGGATCTAATTCTTTTCGGTGGATTGACTATATCTATTCTCTCCAACCAGCTTTGTGTTTCGTACGAAGCTAGGTTATCTATTACAGTTGTACTTATCTTATTGCTGTTTAAAGTTAATCTCAGATAGAGATATTTTCCATGGCGATATTCAAAGCTGGTTTCATCGTCGATATATAGATTGCCACTGGCCTGGCCGTTACTGTCGGCGATCACTATAAGCGTGTAAGGATCATTCTTCATAGCGACTGTGCTACGTCGTATCCTCATCTTTCGCGGAACGATGGAACCACTTTTTTGGAACACAGGAATCTTGTGGATTGTCACGGGTATATTAACATATCCCGCGTTTTGATAGGGTTGCATTGTGTCGATATCGTACCAAGTCACCTTGCCCTCGCCTGGAAAGTAAACCGGTACTTCCGTCGCACCGGATTGGAATACCGGGCGCACGAGTATGGCGTCACCGAGTAACAAATGATCATCGATGGTGAACGTTTCTGATTCGGTGGGATAATGCGCCCATAAAGGACGTATAACGGGCAGACCGTTTATCTCGTGTTCTCTGAAGAGCGTGTACCACAGCGGCAGATAAGAGTATCGCAGTCTGAGTGTATCGCGAACTATTTGGGTAGTTTCCTCGTTGAACGTCCACGGTTCGCGTCTTTTCGTTTCGATATGAGAATGTTGACGGTAGAAAGGTAGCCATGCTCCCGCCTGATACCATCTGATAAACAGCTCGGAGTCTGGATTTTTAAAGAAACCTCCGACATCGGCACCACAAAACGACATACCGGATATTGCCACCGAGAGACACATGGGATAACTTATACGTAGGTGACTCCAATCTGCTGTATTGTCGCCAGTCCACATTGCTGCGTAGCGTTGCGATCCGGCAAAGAATGACCTCGTTAGAACAAACGGTCTGAGAGAACCGCCCGACCGACGGAATAAGGCTTCGTATGTTGCACGGATGTACATATGCCCGTTAATATTATGAACGTCTCTGTGTTCCCAGCCTCCATGATGAACAAGATCTTTCGGCGCAGTTACTTCCGGTCCGTTAAACACACTCGGCTCGTTCATGTCGTTCCAGATGTAGACATCGTTAGTGGTACCATGAAACTTATCCAGATCGTATAAACTGATGTAATATTCGACAACTTTTGGGTCAAAAAAGTCGAGATACGACGAAGATCCGGGCCAGCACCAGCCTTCGTAATCTTTTCCATCTCTGTTTTTGATATAATAACCCATGTTGGTGGCATCGTTATGCAAAAAGTAATTATTATCACGTTTGATATGAGGATCGATAATAACCACCAATTTTCTGCCTTTAGCCGTGAGATTGTGTATCATTTCAAGAGGATTCGGAAATTTACGCGAATCCCACGTGAAGTATTTTTTGTTGTCTGTGTATTCGATATCAAGCCACATTACTTCCAGCGGTATATCGTGTATATCGAAACTTTCGGCAATTGTTGCGACATCGTCTTGATCATTGTAATTCCAGCGAGATTGATGATATCCAAGAGCAAACATCTAAAACGCATATTTTAAGGGAGAAATAAGAAGACTCAATTTTAACTTACTTTTCAAAAAATTTTTACATAGTATTTAATATACCTGTGGCAAAGGTGCTGTGCCAGTTAAAACAGTGTACTGTCTAAAAACATCAAGCGGCTTTGGACCCAACATGAAAAACACATCTATTATTCCGGACTCTGACATGAAATGAGCGTCCACCTGAGATTTTTTAGCAGATCCAGACACAAAATTAACAATGCTTTCCACAACATTATTATCTGCACTTGATAAAATGTCAATCCAAGTTTCTGCTGTATTAAGCCAGAAAACACCTGATGATTTATCTTTTCTAAAACAAGTATATTTATGAATATTTCAATATTCATAAATGTATTTCTTTAAATTTTAGTTTATACAGGTACTCTAATCACTAATTTCTTACCCATGAGCATAAAGTACTGGAATGGCGCCATATATAGACATACGCTCGTTTGTTTCGTATTCAAACACATCTAAATTGTATAGCCTGTACGGATCAGTAGATTTAGTTGAGCGTAATGCTAACGAGTCAGCATGTTCTGGTATACCATAAGCATGATCCGATCCAGGAAAGCTAAAATCCATGGCAACAGCCTCAGGTCCAAATGGTTTAGAATCATGATGCTCCTTGAAGTTTTCTTCCCAGGAACCAGGATCATCATCGGCGCTGTCACCAAAATATGTATTGTTTTTTGTTTCCGCAGCTTCATTTTCATCTTGTTCTGGTCTATAAGCAACAATATCAGTATAAAATATAAAAATTGTACATAAGATCTTTTAGAAAGAAAAATAAATATTCTTCTGCACTTACTTAACTGGTTTGGTGCGCAAATGTTCAAATCTCATAAGGCCACGAGCATTTGCTGATATCATTAAAACATCTTGGGAATATAGATCCACTTTAAATGGATTTACATGCAAAATCGCTTTGTTTTCACCCTTTACTACAGTTATACTTTCTGCATTCTTCTCAACAAAATCTATGCTTACTGTTTGTGGTTGATTGTGAAGAGCATATTCAGTTTTATATCTGAGATGCAGTGGGTTCTTTTCATTTATGTATAATCTAAATGTACTCTCTTTTAATGTGGTGAGTTGTAATATATAGGAAACACCTGTATCTTTATTAAATAAGTCTATTGTGATCATAGATTCATTTTGTACAAATGTGTCTGGTAAGAGCTGATAAGGTGTTTTGCCAGACTCTACTTTCCTGCATCGTCTGTATGAAATAAAAAAACAATTGCACACAAAATTAAATTCTTCAAGTTTCTTGAGAATATATAAACTAACAATAACTTGATTTACCGGCAGAAGCTGCTCTGATCGCATCTTTTAAATTGATCTCGATTAACTGCATCAACAATGAATGGTGAACATAGCAATATTAAAAATAGAGTCAACCTAGAAAACATATGACAAAATAAATGTCTTTGCTGAGATAATACATGCAGAATAGAATGTTTTTGTATAAACTGTGAAATTTATACGATAATATTCACAAATAATGCATATCGACAAACATTACATTTTCGTCCGCATGGATAACGATTCGAAGAAAAAACAAACTGCTGCACGCGCACTACTGCGACGAGTTATACAGTATTGATGAGAAAGTTTCTTGTTTATGAAAATTCTGCAAGATATTGTAGCAAATATCGTAATCGTTCGGCGACAGATTAGATCGATAGATTAAATTAAATCGATAGCGCGCGACAAATTAATTAAAACCTTATCATTTATATCATTAAGTAATGCGCGAGACACGTCAGCGGTAACGATCGACTAACGATCGCAAAATCTCTGAAGTTGGATCAAAAACCGGCAAAATCATATATGTGATCATCGAAAACAGTTCAATTGAGCAACTTCTTATTTGCTCGATAAATTTATGTTTCCATTTTCTGAAGGTTCAAAAGTTGAAAATAATCGAAAGCTCACCGCACGCAAGAAGCCATGTTGAAGGTTACTGCACCTTTTTCGCGCAAATTCGCGATAACATGCGCGATTGATTTTACAGATGGCGCGACAACACTCGTCCGAATTATTCATACCAGCAGAGAGAAAACTGAAAGCGGCCAGGTCCATAAGAGAATGTGTAATCGTTTTGCCGCCCCGTAAGTCAGCACAATGTCCACGGTAATGCACATTGGCAACTACGTAGCGATGTCAACGAGCGACTTGTCGGTGCGTACGCCACAACTGAACATGGTTCTATTCCGTGCTATGTCCACAAGTTGTCGTTCTATTATGTGCTATGTGCAAAAGCAAACAAAATTAACACCAAACAAACAAAAATTTATTTCCTTTTTTGAAACATGATACTTAAAATTTACTCGTACAAAGATACTCGTGTACAGTGCGGAGCACCATATCGTGCGCCGTGAAGAGAAGTAGTTCTCCTCCGGCCGCCTCCTACTACCACGCGCCGTTCTCGACCAGCGGCCCGAGATTTAATCCATATATCGGCACGGTTA
>QVOA01005760.1:0-13668 GCA_014825685.1 Pseudomyrmex cubaensis | reverse complement strand
GCGTGCGTGCGTGCGTGCGTGCGTGCGTGCGTGCGTGCGTGCGTGCGTGCGTGCGTGCGTGCGTGCGTGCGTGCGTGCGTGCGTGTGTGGATAAATAGATAGATATACAATTTATTGATTCCCCTTAGGGTTGCAATTTACAATACAAATTACAAAAACCTTACAAACTACTAAAGACTTCGAAAGCTCTTGTAGTTTAACACTAATAACGAACTCTTTCACCGGTAATAAAAGCTGATATGCTAGATGTTTTGCGGAATAATATATCTATATATTTATATTTAAGGAGTGTCAATTCTTACACATTAATTTCAAATTGAAATGTATTATCTTACCAACTAACTTACATCCACAATACCTTATGCTAACTTACACATCTTAAACACTAACTTGATCTAACTTATTTTTCTCTTATCCTTAATTTCGCTACACACACACACACACACACACACATGTCTTATCTTTTAAATTTACAGCCATCTTTTTAAATTTGTCGCATTCTACATAAGCATTTTTTACATTTTTAGTCTACTCACATTACTTTTACATAAGCTCGCAAAAAGAGGATTTCCGTTTATACACTCTTTTCACTTATTCTTTCTCCCTCTTTTACATTCCTTTCCTCTCGCTCTTCCCTTCTATCTTTCTCTCTCTCTCACTCTCACTCCTTCTCTCTTTTTCCTCTTCATTCTTTCATTTATATTCCTTCCTCCTCTCCTTCTCATTTTCTTCTCTACTCTTTACTTCTGTTTTTCCTCTAGTCTTAACACACTTTTCTTTTCATCCCATCTCCACCACTTCCTGTCAATCTGTATTCTTCCGTATTTTATCCATACCCTCGAGTCCAGCTTTCTCTCTCCTCTTGCTATCTCACTTAACTTCTATTCATTTTCCTTTCTTTCCATGTCAAGTCATCTAATATTCTCTCTGTTTTTCCTTTTAATCTTTTTTCTTCTCTATTACCTCACTTTTCTGATCTACATTATCTAATTCTACTATCACTATACATTTTTCTTTTTCTTCTTCTTCTTTACCTACTTCTATCCTTCTAACTTTTTCTATTTCTATTTGCGCTCTCATTTCTTTCAGCACTTTTCATTTCTTCTCTCTTTTTTTCACTTTTTGATTTTAATTTTCTTATTAATATATTTCTCTTTCTCTCTTCCTTCTCTTTTATCTCAGCTTTCTTCTAATTCTTTTATTCTCTCCTCTATCTCTTTTTTTACGTAGTGGAAATGCTTCATGCATACTCTAACTTAATGAGAGAGACCAAGATTATGCGGAACTCCTGCCACCTCAAGAAGAAGTGGCGGTTTACCCGCTAAAATCACCACGGTGTGCCTGATCAGCCCGTTTGGAAGGAGGGTCTCGGAACTCTCTGTGAGACTCTACCGGGATCCTCTTTCGTACGGAACTTCTCGAAGAAGAGTTTAAATCTTCCTTCTGTCACTGTTGATTGTCGGCGACGGGTGGGACACACGCCACCGCGTCGCCTCGTCTCGGGACCGTGTGCAGGACAGGCCCTTATTCTAATCCGTCACAGTCCCCAGCGGTAGTTTCACCTTCTCCATAAAAAACCGTACCTTCCCGAGGCTACTGCCCACCTTCCTCTAACTTTTCCTACCGGGAAGGAAAGCTGACAAGAGAGCCGGTTCTCCCAACGCCGCACTGCCCCAGTCCGGCCGACGTCTCCCGGCGGAGAATCATTGCTGACTTTCCTTAACGTTAACCGGGGTTCCTCGTTTACTGAGGAGAGGCCGAATGGTGGGATCACCGCCACTCGCGCGGTCATCCTCCCTCTCTCCGACAGTTTCTTCTTCGTCAACCAAGTGGCTGAGGGAACCTTTCCCGTTCCCTTTCGACGGCCTCCCTCCGCGATATCATCTGCTCGCAAAAGAAGGCGACCGCCTGCTATCCGGACTTGCCTTTGGAAGCCAAGGCCCGCATGATAGCTTCCAGGGATCTCTTCTCTATCCCCATCTCAACTATCGCTATCTTTTTCTTGTTTTTTCCAACTATCTTCTTTTTCCTCTTTACTCTTTTCGCTACTTTTTTTTACTCTTTTCCAATTCTCTTCCAACATTTCTATTTTACTCACAAAAGCCTTTCTCTCTTCTTTCCACTCCTTCTTTTATTTTTAACTCTTCTTTCATTTTTTCTAATTTCTTTTTTACTTTCTCTTCTTTCTCTTTCATTTATTTCCGCATCCTTTCCACATCCCTTTTAAATACTTCCTTTACTTCTATTATCTCTTTCTCCTTTTCTACTTTTTTCTATCTTTTTTCTCTCTTTTCTATCTTCTCTCCTTCTATCTATTATTTTATCTCTTATTTTCTTTCTTCTCTATCTCTTATTTTTTTAACTAAGAAATATATATAAGGTTATAGAGCCGTTTGCAGGATGTTGTGCGCAAATATGCGTATATTTACAATATTTTAAATTTAATTAAGAAGGTATACGAGGTCTTTCTTATATGTGATGCAAATATAGCATCTATACGATGTAAAGAATTGAAATTTCAATTCAAAACTCACGTGTAAAATTTACACGTAAATACATACATGCATATATATAGATACGCATATTTGCGCACAACATCCTGCGAACGGCTTTATAACCTCATATATATTTTTTAGTTGAGAAACTTCAAGAGCCTATGAATCTTTATTAATTGTTTATTATTTTCTTTTTTTTAATCTCCTCCTTGATTTGTTTCGAATCTTTTGTCTCTAATGTTTCTAACTATTTATAAATTCCCTTTCATTATTTATCACTATTGGGTTATCTCTTTTTATTGGTGATCTACTCATTTCATTGGTTTTCTTAAACGCTCATTCATCCTCTTGCTCTTACTTGCCTATTTCTGAATCATCACTATTCTCACGCCCTCTTCTTTTTAAATTACCATTCTTTTATCGCTAATATATTTCTGTGTAAAATCAAATTTGTGTTTGAGACATTATTGATATCTTATCTATCTAACAAAATTTTCTGCAGTTGTTTTGTTTTTGTATATATTTAATTTATGTAACACACATATTTTTAGCAAATATGTAAATATCGTGAAATAATATAAGTGTTCTTAAGTGAGAAGTATTGTAAATGTTCTTAATAAATTTGAAGGAAAATAGATGATAAATACTGATATTAAAATAAACGGAGAGAGATATTTAAAAGCTAATATTATAATTAAAAAAAACTACAAATCGGAGTTTGAAGCACCGAAAGAAAAAAGAAAACACAGATAACATTCTATTAGTTGTTGAACCAAATAAAACCAGGTTTTTAGTTTAATAAGAGGTCCCGAATTCAAGTTTTAATTATTATTTTACAAATGATTAGCATTATCAGAATTCACAATGCCTAAATAATTTTACTATCGAATCTTAATTTTATCTTATATCAAAAATTGTATGTGCAATAAAAAAACAAAGTTGAAGAATAACGCTTGATTTTTAAAAAATATTTTATAAATTCTCATTTATATTTATTTTATTAATTTTTGCAAAATTAATATAAAACTGCTACGATAATAACATACTAACGCGAAAAAGATCTTTTCATTACAAAGTATACCTAATATAAATAAGAAAACTCGTACATTGCATAGAACGTAATGTGACGATTCAGCTCACAAAAAAAACAATTAAAAAATAAATAAACTTCAGAAAGAAGGAGAGAAAAACAGAGAAAAAGAATTTTATGCAACAGCATAAAGAAGCTGTAATTTATTTTTTTATTTATTTTATTTTATATATTTTAGTTTTTGCAGAGTTAACACCACTCCACACTTCATATTAAACGTTTACTGTGCAGCAAGTATTTTTATATAAAATTAGCAAGTTCACATAATTTTAAGATTACATAACACATCACAATATGTTTACATATACATATATATGTATATATATATATTTATTTCTTTATTTATATTTATATATTTATATTTATATTTATATTTATATTTATATTAAACAAGCTGATGTCGAGAAAAGTTCTCTTAAAAACTTCACATTGTGGAGATGTGTATAAGACGTTGCTGAACCGGTATGCAGGGTGTTTTGTGATAAAATAAAACAATTTGTTGTACAATAGTTCCAAACGTTTCGATTTTAATTCAAATCTTCCTCAATGAGTACTAAAATAACAATACAATTGAAGAAATAAGAATTGAAATTTCAATTCAAAAAACTCACGTGTAAAAATTTACATGTGAACATATGTATCAACATTCCTGCAAACGGCTCTTATTTATTTGTATTTCTTAGTTTGATTTTAGAGCCTGAAGATTCTTCAATTGTTGAATCACGCTGGTCGTAGTAATGCGTTATTAAAAAACTATCAGACCATCTTCGATAGATCCTTGCGAGTCACTATCTTCGGAGGACGAGCTGCAAGAACTCGATCTACTCGCTCCCCTTCGCGTTTCCCGCACACGACGGACAGGTCTTTACCGTAACCTCCGGTTTGCCGCAACGATAACAATAATGTTTTCGAGTCTCCGTACACTTGCGCGACAACTCTCTGTCGTGAAATCGTCCCGAAGATATACGAAATATTGCGAGACAAACTCTAAGTGCCTCGGTGGCCTAACAAGGAAGGCGACGGCACGAAAAGCCGGAGATTCCAGATTCGATCTCTGGTCGAGGAGTTTTTTCCGCAATATTTTAAAACTTAGTTAGGGGGGTAATACGAGGTCTTTCATATATGTGATGCAAGTTAGCATCTTATATGATTTAAACTAAAGGATTGAAATTTCAATTCAAAAAACTTGTAAAAATTTACATGTGAACATATATATCAACATCCTGCAAACGGCTCTTAAGACCGTATTTATTTGTATTTCTTAGTTTGACTTCAGAGCCTGAAGATTCTTCAATTGTTAACAATATAATATTTGTGATGTAGAAATCGAATTAAAGGATAACGCATACAATATTAATGTTACAACAATATCGATAATTGATTATAGAAAAATAATATTCTTTGTTAAACTGTCACATTTCACGCAGCGTTGACAACAATGAAAAATTGATGTTGTACCGTTGAAAGTATCGTCAATACTGAGCGGGATGTGGCTAGATGGATAAGTTGCAGGTGTGTTTACATGAGTATTATGTACATTAGTAATAATACTTATAATAATAATACCATTATGCACATAATACTCATGTAAATGTACTATTACTATTACTAATGTACATAAAACTGATATAAATACACCTATAACTTACATGACATCTTAGCCACATCTCGACTCAGTATTGACGATATTTTCAATGGTACAACATCAAGTTTTCATTGTTGTCAACGCTGCGTGAAATGTGACAGTTTAACAAAGTATATTATTTTTCTATAATCGATTATCGATATTGTTGTAACATTAATATTGTATGCGTTATCTTTTTAATTGATTTCTACATCACGATTATTATATTGTTATTTTAGTATTCACTGAGGAAGATTTAAATTAAAATCGAAACTTTTGGGACTATTGTACAACAAATTGTTTTATTTTATCGCAAACCGGTTCAGCAACGCCTTATACATATTTGTGCATTTATATTATTTATATTACACATAAAAGAAAACATATAGGCTGTATGAATAAAAGTAGGCCAAGGTCCTGTTAAGTAATTGACTTGTTCTAACGTTTTTGTTTATGATCAAAGATGCAGAACGTCGGACGATATGTGTGTCGCAAAAAGAAAAAAAAATAATAAAATGAAAACGAGACCCATACAAATGGCGCAGTGTGCATGGTCGCCAAGATTTAGATTCAAACATCGTCGAGACGTCGCGTCGCCTCGCGTTTGCTCGGCGCCAAAACGTCTGTATATATCCTTGCTATTACTCGTTACTAAAAACAGGAGAGATTCGCCTGACTAAAGACAATAAGGAAAGGGAACGAAAGCCGAGAGGGTCAACCAAGGTAAAATCGCACCAGATCAGGCTTTGGCCGTAGTCGTAAACCTGCGAGATTCAACTATAGCTTCTTTCTCGCGCGCGGTTCTCTTTACATATCTCTTTCTTAATTCTGTTATCTCAGTTTGCTGCTTCGTGAATCGGCCTTGGATTACGCGTTTTAGTATGTAACGGTATAGAATCCTAGAAGACTTGATCGACTTTAGCAGGCTTTATTTGTATACTATATTGCATGTATATTCGTTTTCTTATACATATATGTGTATATACAATGTGTGTGTGTGTGTGTGTGTGTGTGTGTGTGTGTGTATTTGCGCTCTTCTTATCTTGATATCAAAACTCTCAAATCATGTATACAAAATAAATTATATATTTGAAGCGCAATTGCACTACAAAGGTATTCATTTGCAAGATGACTTCGTGCAATCGCTCTTTTTTTACACAATAATAATACAGTAATAATAAAAATATTTTTGAACGGAATAATAACAACTAAAATCTTTAGACTATGCGGCATTAATATTCTTTCTTTCATTATACGATCCAACATGATGACATAATTATCGATTTCCGGACTGATACATTCGTGCTCTAGCATTCCGATAGAAATGCATTCAGCGCACGTTTTACTGTTATTAGAATGTAAACTCAACGCCAATAGCTAATCACACAAGCGACGCGCCAATGGGGTGGACGGGACCTTTAGTATACAGTTTGGTTCGTTTTGTTGTCGATATTGAATCGATGACCGGAAATTACGCTTGGATTTGCCCTAATTAACGTGCGCGCCATCATGGCTCTTTGACTTTTTCTACTCACGCTAAACTTTACAGAACAATATGTTGCTACTTGTAATTCGATTGATGTATCGTACACAACCGATCACGGACGAAAATATAAAGTTCTGAGATATAAAAAGAACGAATTAACTTGCTTCGCTGAAGCGACAAGTAAAAGCGATTAAAATTTGATTTGACATTTTAGTACGTTGGCTAGTATTACAGTCAACATTCTTATCAAAGTACAGTATGCTTTATAAAAACAAATATCGTTAAACTATAGCAATCTTAAAGAGAGAAGAAATTAATAATTATTGCAATATTTATATTAAATTTAAATGAACATGAAATTAAAAACTACACGAGACAAAGAAAAATTTTAAATTTTTCATGTGAAGCGTGAATAATACACGAAATATATGTAAGATTAAAGAATACATAAATAGCAATTGTGTATATCAGTATTAAATAATTAACAATAAAAAAGCACGTAATATATATATTTCGTACTCTTTTTGTGTGTGTGTGTGTGCGTGTGTGCGTGCGTGCGTGTGTGTGTGTATGTAATACTCTATATTATATTCTACCAAGAGAAAATTTTATTTTCAAAAATTTTCTTTCTTTTATTATATTATTCTCATTTCTACTGATTGTGCATACATACCTAAACATATTATATTCTATAACATTTTGCATATTATATGCAAACAAATGTATAAATTAAATCACAGCCGATTATGTGGGTACGAAATTAAAATGAATATTTCATCTCGAAAAGTTTGCTTCCTTCGACAGCTAAACAAAGTACAATAGTTTAATGAAATTAGCTCGAAACTTTTCTAATTAACTTGATGCGACGCGCTTCTCGCTGGTCTCTATCTGAGAACGATAAAATATTCCACAGGCTATCTCAGTAGACTTATAAACGGTTAATGAACTACGATACTTATCGTGTCACTACAGAAAAATCTTTTTACGATGTTACAAAGGTTTTTAGATATTATCGGCACATTTAAGTGATGTCGTGTAACGTTTGTGTAATTAATTTTCATAAAATTAGCACTGTATTTAAAAAAAATACAGTGAAAATATTTAAAAAGCGTAATTTATAAAAGCATTTTGGTCGGGTAAAAAATCACTTCTATAATCAGCAAACAGAATCCACCGACGTATCCTATGATCAAGAGAAGAAAGGCTGGCACCAAATCCATAATGTCGACTGAATCGTTCTCCTCGTCGTCGTGCGTGTGATGACTATCGCGTAGCGCTGCCATATCTGACCAGTATTCTACAATACCAGCTTGAACCAGCACTTGAATCTTGAAATTGAACTCGCCTAAGTACGGAAAACCATGCCAAGTGGCGAGGGCTAACGGGTAACTGCCTACGGTTTCTTTTAGAACGTGAGCGTGTCCTACATTGATTATATGACGGATATCTGTCAGATTTAACATTACAAGAAGAGCCAGAGTTGTATTCTTTCCCTCTATGATATTTGTAATGTGCTCGATGTAATCATGTTGCTTGAATGTGATGTAATTCTTGCGAATCGTTCGTTTGATGTTGTCGTCGTCACTTTTGTCAGGTTGAAACAAATGCAAAAATCGGTTGGTTCCGCCTACTTGCAGTCCCGAATTGACTATCTCCTCCATAGTTTCTATTTGAAGATCCGAGACTCTAATTAGCTGATCGGCTAGCGATCCCAGATAAAGCTGCATGAGAAAAAAACCAAACAATACCCACGATATAAATTGAATTCTGCTGGAGAGTTTTGTCGGTTGGCGTACGGATACGCCGAGAATCAAGCCTGTAATATCCAGGAATGTAATGTCGCGGATAATGAAAAATTTCACGAGCGCGCCGATGATCAGCACACAAATCGTGGCGTACCAAACGTTTGGACCGAACGGAGTGATCAGACCGTACAGAGAAACATTCGTAGTTTTTGGTACTATCCATGTGACATGCACCATACCGTAACAAGTCGTGTATTCCGATCTTTGGCCCGTATGTGATTGTGGTCCGAAGGACCACAGGAGACCGCCGAACACCAAATCGTCGGTAGCGTTAAAAAGTCTCTTGTACAACTCGTCATTTGTATCGGTTTTATTCGTCCATTCAATCACTTCTCTCTTCAGTTCGACTTTCATGCTACGCGCAATCTCCTCCACCATTGTGCCTTCGATTCCTTGAAATTTCAAATATTTTGTACTGTTGGTGTAAAGCGCATACGGAAAGTTCTCGAACATCGCCACATGTATGGAAGAGTCAAGCAATTTTATTTTATTCATGAAACTTCGTCTCTGAATTGCTGTAGCTTCCTGCGCGCATCTATCCATGATTGTCGGTTGCGCTGGTGCGTATAGTCCGTCGATTCGGATCGGCAGGCTGCCGGCGGACAACACTGAGTTCCCAACTGACGCCAATATTGCGAGTTTGAAAATTGATTGCGACCACATTTGTTGTACCAGCAGATCGGCTTCCGCCAAGAAGCTTTCTTCATCGTTGAACGGACTGGTCAGCACTATTACGATGTCGCAGTCGCGCCTGCAGTAGTTCATAAAATAGGAATCGTTCCTCTCGAGCGCAATCGCGCTCTCCGACAGAATAACGGTGTCTGTCGAGAAGTCGTATGTTTCCGTGATATCTATTATTCCTGCGTTCAACGTGTAGACAGCGCTCTGTGTGCGTAATTCGCTTACAAACGGCTCTATAAAATCAGAAATGTTTTGCACTGCGTCCGGTAGAAACAACGATATTCGATCTGGATATTCGAAGTACTCTTCGATAAATGTAACCGTGCACGGTATTAACTTCAGCGATTTGTCACGGTGGTTTTGACGTTCCTTATTCTCCAGAATAATGGATTGCTCGGACAATACGACAAAAACAACAAATACCAGTATGATAAGACGAAAACAGAAAGATGGATAGTTTCGCGGTCGGTGTAAAACATACGAATTATCAAATAAATCGATTTTAAATTTATCCATATTGCACTTCCTTATGCTCGTTGCGCGTGTTGCAGCTCAACTACTTAAAAATGCATTATATATTCTACTAATCGAGAACTCGCGCGTTCTGCGAAAATGTATTTTAAATATAGATAAAGATGAAAAAAGTGGATAAATACGCGCGACGTCCGTTCGTGTATTCAAATAGAGAGACGATCTGTTTATTGTGTGAATCATATGATTATCGTGCATATTATTATGCATATTATATATGTACATAAACAGTATTCGCAATAATATGTAAGTTTTTGAAAATATTTGAAATCGCAGCTAGTATATAATAGGCGAAATTAAATATTAAAACATGACAATTCATTATTAATGAATTTAAATAGATTTTGATGTTTGTTTTTTTTTCCCACGACATTGAAAACGCATACAATACATATATGCAAAATGCATCGATCGCATGTCACATTTTTATCGCCGTAGCTTTTATGCAAATATTCGTACACACGATATTTGAAAAAATGTGGTAGTCATGCAATTTCAATGTTAAACTATACTTGGCGTCACGACATTACGTTCTAACATTGCACAAAACGTACTTGTCTATGTCGCATAGCACAAGTTTATTTAAGACATTAATTTGCACACAGCAGAGTCTATTATGTAGTGTAATAAAGTATTTTTATATTACTTATGTATATTACTTTAATAAAGTATTTTTATATATTACAATTTATTTCGTCGCTGCGTTGTCTAAAATCCCGATAGAAAAACATTTATAAAATTATTTGACGAAATCTTGCATAAAAATTGTGATTTGCAATTATATAAATATATATTAAAAAATAGATGTAAAACTATTGATCTTTTATAAAATATTTGTAACTGTTTGCAAAATTAATTTCCAGATACTATTTCAGCAAAATAATAACGATATGGCGAATTATATAATTTTATGCATCTTAGCAATATACTTGCAAACTTGAATTTAAAAAGAAATTGTCCAAAAATTGAGAAAAACATTTTAGCTATGTGATGTTTAAAACATATAGAAGTATAATTGCACATAAAGAAATTCAATTATTTCATGTATATTACTTATAAAAATGCACAATGACTCCTAAATTATAATGTAGAAATATTGCAACATAAAATATTGCACATAATGCAGCACATAAAATCTTAAATCAAGAATCAAGACAGTTTTTATGAAAAGCATGTGAATTGAGCTTTCGATAATACTAGTCGAGTATTTTAATATAATCAGTTAACGTTTTCTGATCACGTTTTGACCAGAGTTCTGAGATCATAAAAAGTGAGATTCTCTATCACTATTACTAATTAACAACAATTATATTACTTTATTAATTAGAAAGTTATAAGTATTTTATTCGAAAATGTTGCAAATATTGCAAACTATTGCAATTTTGCTGCATTACATTGTCACAAATATTGATATAATTTTATGCATTAAAAATTGAAATATTGTAAAATATTTAAATTCTAAATTGGACTTTTCTAATTTTTAACAAATATTATTTACAAAATTTTATTCTGAAAAAAAAATTGTTGCATTATGGCGAATCATCTTTTGTTAGTGCAATTATTGTGAAATGTTTTGATATGAACTCATGATTCCATTTTTATGCAATATTTTTACAATTTGCCTATTGGTGAATATATGCAGCTAAACAGATATCTACAAGATATACATCGTGTTCTTTGTTTTCAGAGCTTTTGTCAGGATTCTGTGTTATTGTTGTCCCAGACGAATAAAACGACGGTATCAACCAGCATTCAGATGTAAACATAAAAGCCAGGTGAGTTTATGTTGTGTTACTGATGAATAACATAAAACTAAATTACCACTTTTAATATACAAGATGTCTAAAACTTTTTGATATAGCCGAAGTGTGAAGATAGATTGGATCAATCAGAAGTCATGTCAATTTGCAAACTTTGCAATAGTTATTGAGATATCAATTAGTTAATATGAGCTAATGAAAGCGCGTGAAAAGCGGAATTTGCTAGACTTTTTAGACATGTACAAAATCATATGAGTTTTAGTTGTACAGAAAATAATTGCTTACTTTGTATAATCTTCTATTAATCAGAAGTAAAGCAACAGTGACGTGTGGCAAAATTTCTTGCAGTTGATATTGATTTATTGATTTTCTGAAAATCTTTTGATTTTTTATATACGCTTACAGAATCCAGATCATCGTTTCCTACACGCATATTAGCTCATATTAATTAATTAATAACTTAATTTTTTTGTTTTATACATGACAGAACTGACCGTCACTATGTCATTGAATGAGACTCCATAAGCGTAAAGTTATCGTGCGGATATATATAAGCGTATGTAAACGATTATCGTTAGGGTATAATAAAAACAAATAATGAAAACCATAATAATAACCAATAATAACAAATAATAATAACAAATAATAATAAACTCAAAAAAGAACAAAAAATAAATCTATATCTCCTATTTCAATAAGCAAGTGCTATGATGTATCGGGCGACTACAGTCGTCCATAGCATATAAAAATCGTTTTATGGCAACCGAAAATAGTCGCCTGTTGCATCTGTACAGCGTTTTATAACGAGTCATAGTCAACCATAGTCGTAGTAGCGGTTAATAAATAAAGGTTAATAAATATTGCAAATTTCATAAAATGGTTTTTTGTTCTAAATAATCCAATCTATTTTCCCACTTTGGCTGTGTCAAAAAGTTTCGAACATTCTATATGCATATAACGAGCATAAATAGGAAAACAATCAAACGAAGCGACGCCATCTCATATCACAATCATGTTAAGAATTCGGACGGCACAGGATAAGTAACGTTAATTGTCAGATACGAAAAAGCTAGATATCCAGTGTATTACTGTTTTCAGAAATTCGTATCCGGACGGTTCTACTCCGCGTATTCGCTCCATCAGATACGGGGAAGTCGAGAAAATTCCGGCGAGCAAACCTACATTTAACAACGGAATACCATCGCGAGCTGGTTGTCGTCGGTCGTTGATCGTGAACTCCCGAAATCCTTTCTTTATTTTTGACCCATACTATTTTTAATTTATTCTTTATTTTTATTTGCATTGTTTTTTCTCCGTTCCTGATGCAATAACATAGATGAAGTATAGTTTAGTAACTGCTTCCACGAAAAATCAAGATCCTATCTGTTTCCCAATCCTTAATAGTATAAAAGATCAACGAACATCAACGAATTCGACATGTTTTCGTAAACTATGAATTTTCGGTATGTTTACAAATAAATGTGTGTGACGCTTGATATTGAACACGCACTTGCACATGGCACTACTATACATTATTTCTAAGGATGCACTTTTTTAATATTATTAATAATACTATTTTGTAAATAAAAGAATAGTATTATTTCTGATAAACCAATGTGTTTTTTGTTGCTTTTTAGATTACAATTTAAAGTAATAAAAAATACATATGCTAAATATGTATGTGCCATAAAACCATAATGACAATTATAATTCGTTGTCAATATCGGGAATTGACAAAAAATTCAAAATAAATTGTGCAAGCGTAAACAAGTAATTATGACTCTCTGTAAACGCAATTTTACGAATAGAAAGATGTAATTTAAATCACGAATCAAGATTTGAACGAAAAACAAATGATATTCTAAAAAGCATTGTATTAAATATGCTGTATTTAAAGAAACTTTCCCTGAGAGTTTGTAATCATGAACTATAAAGTGCTTCGCTTTTGACAGATAGAACAGTTTGATGACAAAAAGAGAATGCGCGACACTTGTGCAAGTATTAATAACAGTATTTTTTTGACGTTCGGTATTCGGCTTTTTATAAAAAACTGCTTTCTTAAACGTAACATATTTTGTTATTTAGTCTTTTATATTTTTATGTTAATTTTAGAAATGTAAAATAATTTAGACCGATGCGAGCCGATATACTGGTTCTTCGTGTATTCAAAAAATCTTTATTAATGCGCTCCAATCG
>QVOA01005759.1:0-19848 GCA_014825685.1 Pseudomyrmex cubaensis | reverse complement strand
GCGCACACGGACACGGCTGTTCGCCTGTGTGCGTATCCCCTCCACTTGCTGCTGTATGCTGCAGAGTCTCAAAACTGGCATCTCTGCGCGACGAAGAGAACATTTTGCAATTCGCATCTGGTTCTATATGTCTACGTTGAATAGGACTCCAGCTCTGTTCTATATGTTTACAAAAGTACAAATAAAATCTTTTTTAGATAGCGAAAACGCGTTAGAAATAAAAAAGTAACCGGCTTTTTGTTTTCCTGAATTAAATTATTATATTAACAAAAAGAGACGAAATGATTTTGAAAGGAATTAAAGTCTTGGAATTGGCTGGACTTGCTCCGGGACCTTTTTGTGGAATGATCTTAGCAGATTTTGGAGCATCAGTTATAAGAGTCGACAAGGTGAGATATTTTTTACGTTACTCTTTACATAGTTCTTTATAATAGTTTATCCTAAAGAACCTGATTTGTGACGGATAGTGTTTGTCCATCTTTCAAGTAATTTTAGTAATTATATAAGTGAAAATAAGAAGAACTTTGAAAGAACTTTGTTCTTTCGGTTGAATAATTCATTTTTATTATGTTCATAAGAATAAGCAAAATAAATATGTATGTGACATGCAAATCAGCTGTTTTGTATATCTCCTTTTCTATATCTAGCCTAGCCTAACCCTGATCTTTACGGTCACGTGTAATCAAAGCTTTGTTTATGTGGGCAATAATCATGTCCTACCGGTAAGATAAGAAAACAAAGACAGAATGACTCTTGTGTCGAGACAGAATGGCTTATGGCTTACATAAGCTAACTGAAAAGCACTCATAACATTATCAATATTTAAAATATTATAACGTTACATATATATTTCGTGATTAAGATGACAGAAAATTTGCGTTAATACACAGATTGGAGCTAATTCTTTAGATATGCTGGGCCATGGAAAGAAATCAATAGCATTGAATTTAAAATCAGAAAAAGGTGTTAATATTTTTAAAAAATTGAGCGACCGAAGTGATATCGTTATTGACACATATAGAACAGGTACAATTCTGCATATGTTGATGATAAAAAAAAACAATCCTTTGTTTTATTTTGATTTTACACAAATGTATGTGTAACAGGCATCATGGAGAAACTAAAACTTGGTCCAAATGAACTCATGGCAACAAATAAGAAGTTAATATATGCTAGATTAACTGGATTTGGTCAAGAAGGATCTTTTGCAAACATGGCTGGTCATGATATCAATTATTTAGGTTTATCTGGTAAAATTTATATGATTCCGAAATATAAATTTTTGCAGTATGTTAAAATAGTGTTTGAAAAGAAATTAATTCTTTAAAGAATATTCTAACATATATAATAATTACATTTATAATAATGACGTGAATTGTTAACGCAGGATTACTATCTTTGTTTGGCCGATATAATGAAAAACCTACACCACCTGTTAATTTCGCTGCTGATTTCGGCGGAGGTGGTTTGATGTGCGCTCTTGGAATCATCTTGGCGCTATATGAACGAACAAAGAGTGGCACCGGACAGATAGTGGATGCGTCCATGGTAGAGGGAACCGCATACTTAGGATCCTGGTTATTCAGATCTCAAAAAATGCCTAATTTATGGGGAAATCCTCGTGGCAGAAACATGTACGCACTTTCCTCTGCAAAAAAATTCGCATGTTTTTTTCAGAAATTTATGATTATATATTGTCACGATTTTTTCTTTTATATACAACTTATATATGTTATATACTGTTTTATAGATTAGATACAGGTTCACATTTTTACGATACGTATGAGACAAAGGATAAGCTTTATATGTGCGTTGGAGCACTTGAACCGCAATTCTACGAAATTTTCCTGGAAAAGCTCGGTCTTACAAGTGACGAGATGCCACAGTATGAAAATTTTGAGGAAAATCGTAACAAACTCTCTGAAATTTTCAAGGAAAAGACTCAAGCGGAGTGGTGTGCCATATTTGATGGTACTGATGCGTGCGTAACACCAATGCTAAGTATACAAAACGTAGCGTTGCATAGTCACAATAACCAAAAACAAACGTTTACGGTTATGGAAAATGATGTCATACCAAATCCCGCTCCTCGTCTGTCTCGTACACCCGCTGTCTCTGTAGGCACTTGCAAAAATCCATTCCCTGGCGAAAACACTGTAGAAATCTTGAAAACTGAATTAAAACTTCAGTCTAACGAAATACACAATTTGTTATCAAACGGAGTTGCTTATGATCAAGCGCAAACTACTTCTAAGCTTTAATGTATATATGTACATCGTCAGTTTTACAAGGTTGCTATATATCAAGATAATTTATAATTTATGTCAATTATTTTTATATTATTTTATAGAGAAGAGGTGATAGAAAAAATATATATATTTTAAAAACTGTTATACTATGTAACTGTTATACTTTGTAATACTATTATAAATATATTGTTATGTAATAAAGTATTTAAATAATAAATTTATTTTCTTTAAAAAATATTGAAAATGTGTCTCACATTCAAAAATAAAAACCCAATAATTTGGCATAAAATTTAATGATAATTAAATTTTATTATTTGACGTGTCGTTAATAACTTTCTTAAGTTATTAACGACACTTTCTTAACGTTTTATTAACGAGAGTTAATAACTCTCGTTAATAAAATTCTTTACACGACCACATATATATATTACAAAACAATAATTCATATAAAATACAAAGTAGCGCTACAATATTTTCATTTTAATCAAAATAAAAACATGATTTAGAAACACTCAAAATACAAATAATGAACAATCGATGATCATACAAATACGAAAGATAATGTGCTTACAATTCTTAGAGTTCATTGTACGATCAATTGTCTTGCTAATCTATAATTGATTAAAGCAATCACATATCAAAGAAAAACATTCAATATATATAAATTCAATATATATAAAAATAATAATTATAAACCCATCAACACTGTACTGGCAGTAATAGATGTTTCCTTTGGTGCGCTAGCTTGACGCACACTCATCTCCCACGTGTCTAATAACTGAGAGAGTGAGAAACGTCGTGGCAGTTTTGCGATGCGAGCGTTCAAAGCTTTTTGCACGGCACACAAGAATGCAGTTGCCTCATATTCGTGCGGCGTCATCACACATCGAGGTGGCGTCGAAGGATAATCTGCCGGAACTGTCACAGAAATAGGTGGTACACACGGAAGATGACGATCGTCGAGCCAACATATCAGCTGTATGCATTTCGACCCGCTTTGCTGCGCTGGATCCAGACTGACCTACAGCAATAAAAATAATGTTGCACAAATATTTGTTTTCAATTATTCTTTACAATTTGAGAAAAAACGTATACACGTGAATAAATGTTACAAATGTGTCTCGATACTTCAGTAAATTTACACATAATAATTAAAATTTGTTTCCGTATTACAAAAAAGATTAAAGAAAATGTTTCTATCTCAAAGTCGTTACATTACCTTAAAACGTTGATCCAATCTGGCTATTTCTCCTTGCAATACATCTGGTATTTCACTAGGCGAATCTTCTATTTTTACTTTTTTTAACGACGACGGCAAGTTTCTAGTTTTAATACAAAGAATACATATATTTTCTCTCAAAGCATATATTTTGCAAGGTGACAATATCTGAAATCAACTTCAACACAATTACAACTATATATATTCGTACTTTATCTCGGGCCCGAATAAGGCATCTAGGCAAGGTCCAAACGTTCGTTGTAACGTATGATTGATCACTGGACTTTGAAGATGTTGGCTTACGGCTTCTAACAGCGGACTGAAAATCTGATGTTCTTTCAGTGTTGTCACCGGTGGTCCTACGCTACCGTCTCCCCTTTTAAAATCTAGTTTTTCCAAAACAACTTCGCACTTCAGTAACGTATCTAAAGGCATACGTTTACTAGGAGTCGACAAAATCTCCAACAGCTTCTTCATCTTGCTGAGTTTATCGACATCTAAGTGAATAAGACAAAACATATAAATAATAGTATAACACAAGACACTTGATATAAAAAAAAGTTTAATATATACCATATTTCTTCGCTGAAAAATCTATTTATGATAATACATACAATTTTACAAGTTCTTACTTCCTTCGCTGCTCATTTTAGCAATCATTCTTCGTAATGGTTCTATATATTTGCTTAACTGCCTTACTTTATCTCTATACGCCTGATCTTCTTGCTGAGGACTCGGTGTGGCACCTACACCTCCCGGAGTGTTCAACGAACTACTTGGAGATGGTGCCATACCTAATTCAACAGATTTTTCGTTTTTCCTCTTTTTCTTTTCTCACGTTTTATTTTATTATTAAGATATTTTCTATTTATACGGTAACATACATCTTACCTATGGAATTTACAGAACGAGATGGTCCTGTCAAGATGGTATGCTGAGAACTTGGCGATGGAACTAAAGCAGGCGAGGCTACCATTTGATTGCTGTAGACATTATATTTTTTATATATTGTATGCATGTATTGTACTTCTTGTTTGTAAGAAAAAAAAGTATGATTAAAAAATGTATTATCCTTACCTTGAAGGAGCTAAACCAGCGGGACTTGGAGCAGAAGGAGATGGACTTTGTCGTAAGAATTGATTTGGCGTAACATTACGTGGACCAGGAAATGCAGTATTTATCATTTCACCTGGCTAAGGAAAAAGTTTGTTCTTACGATTATTAAACTATTACCGTTAATTAAGAAAGATATGTGAATTAATTATAAATTATATTTATTATAACTAAAAAATAAGAAAATTATTAGTACATATTAATAGTATTATATACAACTGCATCTAACATACTTTTCTTTGAATATGATTTAATTGCTGTTGCATTTGACTTGAACTCAATTGCCCGGGACCAATTTGATTCATTTGTTGCGGCATACTAGTTTGAATGGTGCCCATTGGTCCCACCATTTGATTGCTCAATTGATTTGGTAGTTGGTTCTGCATTTGTGGCTGATAATAGAAAATAATCTCTTCTACTTTTTTGTATGTACACATATATACACACTAATATTTATGCTGTCTCATTTATATTTTTCTTTTTCGTTTATTTGAAAAAGAACTTTTTTGTTTTTACAGAAACAAATAAAAGATACCTGCATATTTTGTTGCATTTGCCCACTTGCAAGTTGGCCCATTTGTCCCTGCACCATTTGATTCATTTGTTGAGAAATATTTCCTGGTCCTATCTGATTTATTTGAGTCAACATAGAATTGTTTTGCATAGTTTGAATCTGGTTCATGTGATTCATTGGACCACCGGTTTGAGCTGGCATCATACCCATTCCTTGCATCTTATTCGGCATACCAGGCATGTTTATTGGTTGTCCAGGTCGTTGATTTAAGCTTTGTAAAACTGACAAAAAAATACAACATTAACTTATTAGTCAGGCATAAATTACACCATCAATACACATTGACAGCAATCTATAAGTTAACTCATAGTTAACAACTTGACTTACGATTAGTTGCAGTATTTGCAGGTGGCTGCGGAATGATATTCTGATGATTGGGACCTGGACCTGTCATACCCATCATTTGATTATTTCCTGTTCCTTGCCGAGCCAGTGTTTGAAGAGCACCAATTGGATCTGGCATGCCCTGATTGTTACCACCACCAGTACCAGATGCAGTACCAGTTGCACCTTTTTTGGTATCTAAAACAAAATAGATATTAAAATTTCTTTAGAATATGTTGTACAAGATGTTGTTGTTGCAAAAGTAATAAGATTAACTCTTTTATAAAGCAAAAGAAAGTGTGACATTTAAAATTGCTATTTTATGTATCAGGTGTACATGACATATAAAAATTAGTCTTATTACTTTTATAGATTTTTAAAGAATATTACTTATACTTTCTTTGATGTGAAGAATTAATCTGGCAATAAAACCCAAGTAGTCTTCCTGCAAGAAAAAAAATATATTAATAAACAATTTAGGGAGATATTATTAGATAGAACATCTTATATATAATATTATTAGATGTAATGATTCAATTGTTTCACATATTTAATTCTGTACAAACCTTAGTTTTTGCTTTTAGAAAGATATGATTTTCCATTTCAATGCTGTTTCTTGATGTTGCCATTCCTGACAACTGAATAGCTTCATCTCTGTTAATAAACAAATATATATATATATATATATATATATAAACAAATATATATATATATATATATATATATATATATATATATATATATATATATATATAACAAACATTTATAATATTTATGGTACATGGTTGATATGTTAAATTATTCAAAGAAATCTATTGTATATGTATATACAAAAATATAAGTTAGGTTACTTTATATTTCAAATTAATTTATACTGGAAATATATGTAAATAACTGTTAGATATACATACATAGTTAATAAAAAAAAATGGTTCAGTATAAGAAATTTCACTTTATTGTTCTAAATTATAAATAAACATATCACATCACATAAAATACTATGTACATGGTAAATATTTTCAATTTTTTAACATTTTCAGTGTAAATTGTATTTGTGAAGTAAAACTTACATTTTTGTAAGTACACTTTGCCGAAAGTTTTGCGTTTTCCATGATTCATCTGCTGCCATGGTTTATCAATGCAATAAATCAATACAGAGAGAAAGAGAGAAATGTATATGTACGGTTGGTGAGAATTTTTTTTTGACACGGCTAGCAAGACCTCGGAATAGTCTCAGATTTTTTACGTGCAGGTCAATGTTGCATTTCTTCAATCAGCCTCGACTAATTAGACGCCATATGCCATACCAGACATTTCTCCGTACGCCATCTTACGAATTTGACATGTACTTCGTATACCCGCGTTTTATTTCACTGATAATTTTTGCGCAGTTCTACTATCTTTTTTTTAGAAAACAAATATATAATTTTATCGACCACAAGGTGCAAAATCTGTCTCTCAAACAATCCCTACGAACTCCATAAAAATCCAGGCAATATATAAATCCGTAATTTCTTTATCAGAATGTTCGGAAAATACCAACAATATAAAGCGCGATTCAAATCTTGTCTGAACATGTCGTAGCCGTCGTTTGAAATTGCAAGCGAGTTGCGACTTGTGATGTCACAGCTCATCCAACTATAAAAAGGAAATTTGCAATTCAAAAAGTTCAGTCTTTACATACATAAATGATACATATGATATTTCCGATGTTGAACTGATAATAGAATAAAAACTGGAGTTTCTTAGGAAACTTAGGAAATAATGAAAATACATTTTCCCCATTAAAATCGATTTAACTCTATACATTTGCTTTATTGATTTAACTTCATATTTTACCTTTATAAATGTACAGATTTTTTAGATGTCATGAGTGAATGTTAACTGAGCGAATGTTAAATAAATTTGCTTTCACACTTGGAGTAAATCGTGAACACTTGAAGATGTTTTCTTGGGAAGGTGATCTCTCGTCTCATATCCGCATTTTCTTTCTTCTCATTCTTTTTTCTTGGTCGTTCAAGTTACAAGTGGAGGAGAGCAAAGCGCTTTCTCGTCGAGATGTTTTATACTCGTAGTGTAATGTTTCTCGATCAATACACATTCTCAAATTGGTGATTTTATCACCGCGACGATGTGTCATCGGATCTCGTTAACCCTTCGAGCCCCGCGATGATGGTGATAGAAAGTGAGAACGTTGGTTTTCTTTTTTTTATATTAAAAATTATTTATTGCAGCAGAGCGCAAGAAGTGATCAGCAATATTTACATGACTATATTTTTAAATTATATATATACCAAACTTTTGTAACGGGTGATTTCAATGCTGAATAATCGCTAGATTATAAGATGACTTCACGATACCCACTACTTCTTGTGCTTTTTTACGTTCCTGAATTAGGAAATTTTTTGTTACATGCAGTACAAATTGTTGTACGTTGAGCGATGTATTGACGAAACGTACCTCTGAATTGGAAATGACCAATTAAAACGACAAGTAGCAGCGGTAATACATGTGTCGGGGTCGGTTTCGTCAAAAGCACACCACCTCACTCTTCACAAAACATAAATCATTGCGGAGCAAAATATTGCCGTACGAATACGAATGGATACTCCAGTTCACCGCTAGATTGCTCTGCGATCTTTCTCTTCTGCAAAAGCTCAAGTTTTGCCAAAGGACCGTTGGAGTATCTACTGCAAATGTTTAGTTTAATGGTAATGTCAATAAACAGGTTTTCTCTTTGAATTTTGATATATCCGCTGTGCTTGGAATAACACGAAAAAATGTTGAAAAAGAAACGGATAAATCTAACGGTATATTGGATTAAGTCACGTATAAAGTCTAGAAACAAATTTTTTATAGAGATATAGTATATATAATTTACATTTTAAAAGTCTTACACTTTTAATTATCTTATAATGTTTTATTGCTTCACATTTAAAACAAATTTCATGTGTTTACAATAAAATATTATACAAATTAAAAAGAAATAGAACAAGAATACTGTAAAATATTTTACTTACAAAATAGTTATAAATATTCTTTTTCACTTTTCTAAGTCGCGAAATTTTACATTCTATTTTTGACATAGATTTTATATAAATCTTTTTTATTGCAGTCTATCTCGTCGATTAATGATGCGGAGGAGAAGTTTGGATCGATCATACGTCAAGCTGCAGCGATCTATAGCGATAAAGTTAAGATCCACAACTGGTAAATAATTCTTTTTGTAGATTACATTCACTAGAGGAACAAAGAGTTGATTACAGATATAATCGTGCGGTTGTTAGCCTTAGCAACGCACTTCGCGAACTAACGAATGTACACGCTTGTAATGTGTTCATATAATTATTTATTTAGTGGTGTAAAAATTTCAATTGTATTTGCATAAGTAGTACAATGTGTATCTGAGACTATGACTTCGTGTGAAGATAAATCTTCATTGCTATCGAGCCAGCTAAAGTAAGTTTATTAAACAAGTGAAATTAAGAATATAGTGTGACCATAGATTATAATAGATAGATTTCAAATTGGAGGAAGCTACTTCTGAACTATCACGTTATAATAAAAAATATACCACAGGCAGGAAAAGACGTTGGGAGAGCCTAGGGATAACGTGGATTTTTTTCCACCAAAAGGGAATCTTCACAAATCCTCGTATCGGAGACTCGGTCCGAAAGAGGAAGATACTGTAACGTCCGAGACGCGCTCCATGTTGTCGCAGATCAAACTGAAAGACGAATACAAAGAAGTCACTTATCCACGACGCAATTTAATCGTGGCGCAGTCTCTCGCTGCATTTGAGTACGTTTTTGAGTTTTAAAACCTCGGTTTTTAAAAACATAAAATACAGGACAATAAAAATTTGACAAATTTTAAAAGAAATTTCCTTATCGCACACTCTGCAAGTAATTTGCATATCTCGGTCACGTGTATTTTTTCCAGTTTTATTTTATTAATAAAAAAATATAAAAGCCCATTTAATCTTATCAGACAAGAAAGTGAGGAAAAGAAATTAACTGTGGCCGACATCCTTCTGGATCCCACGGTCGTGTGTCAGACGGACTATCGCACCACCACAAGCCGCGATTATTGGTCGTCTTATTCTCCGAGACCGTTATCCTCATCACCACCGCCGCCGGAACCGTGGTTATTGAATCGTCGCACCATCGGTTACGATCTCGAGGATTTGGAAAATCGTTGCGGATATCACATGTTTTTAGATGACAACATGGATATTTATCGAAGAATAACAGAAATAAAAAGACAGAGAAGTAAATTATATAATCCTCGATAAGCAGCAGAATTCCAATAATTGCTGTTGAGATAAATGCGCAACACAAGCGGACTGTTCCCTTTAAACTTAACGATTTATTAGAAAACTCTAGTATAAAAAAACTTGTTCATAAGAGTATTTTATAAGAGTAAAACTTTTTGAATAAAACTTAAATTAAAAATATCGAAACGCGCATGTATAAAAATAATAAGATTTTTCTCTTATTCGTGAAGACAAGATATTCTTCTACATGTTCTCTTTTATCGACAGCTTTCGTGCTTTAATTTTTTATCGTGTTTCATGTCACAATATAAATATTATAAAATATAACAAAAAAAATTCAAATATAATTATTGTAATGTGTTCTGCCAAGCAAGCACAGCGACAATTGTGTACACACATAACTCGATAAGCAATAAAATAATAGAGTTCCCCAAATACTCTTAAAAAATGCAAATTAAATTATTTGCAATAAATCGTGTATGAAGAGAAGGTATAGAGTAACGGAATACACAGTTATATAATAGCTGCAATGTAAAATATATTATATCTACATCTTGCACACGAATATGTGCACGATCACGATCTACGAATTGGAGGAATCCGGTGTAATGGCGTGTTAATCGATATTTCTGCCAAATCGCGAGTGTCCGTATTCCTCGTCGTCATTGGATCGCTTGCCAAATCGCCAGTGACCGTACTCGGTGTCGAGCTGCTCACGTTTGCTAAGTCGTAAATTATCGTCGTCCTCGCCGACGAGATCTTCCACCAGGTCCTTCATAAGACCCTTCATAGCGTATCTGCGACGTGAAACACAACGGAGGTATTCATCGTTTATTTATTAAAAAAAAACTAATTTTTACATTTATGTCAGAATTTATGTGTTGCCTTATTTTTCAGCTTTTTAATTTCTCATACGTTGGTATATAAATTACCCGCGCAAATGTGGATGATGGTTCGTGATTGTAGTGTGATGCGTGCCAATTAATCCCGGCGCTGCTTTGCATCTTCCGCAGAAAAGCCACAAGATCATCATCATGCAGGACAGCATAAAAATCAGGTTCATATCTATAAACGTATTTTTTTTTTTTTTATGTTTTATTGTAGATCGTTCTAAACACTTAAATTTGTTTCTTGTAGTAATAATATAGATTGATATAGAGATGATCTTAAATTAATAATTGCATATAAATAAAAATCACTCTCACGTTTTATTTACATATATATATAAATATATAAATATATTTTAAAAGAAAATCAACATAAGAGAGCAATCATAGTAAAAATTAAAATTAAAACAGAGATGACTAAGATACCTAATAGAAATCACGTTGGAGTGTCTTCTGCGACTAAAAATCTTCACTCTGGCGCTTCCGAAACGATTTCGTATCCGCTCGCCTGCGTGTACGTTAGGAAAATCGGTGACGGAGTGTACGAAGTGCGAGCAGTTCGAGATCTTTTTATATCGCAGCCACCTTTATTCATTCCCCGGTTTGTGGAACGAAGCGGGGGTAAAAATGCACAACAGGGGCAGTGCTGTGAATTTTAATTCACCACAACCACATCTGATAAACAATTTTCTTTCAGTTCCTTCACCGACATTTCTTTGCCGCCGGTGGTTCTTCAATATTCCGCGACGTTACGCGTAGATGATTGGCAGATCTAACTGCATTATCGATTTCGCATCTCGATTTTTTTCGTTTTCTTCTTACGGAGCGGAAAGTCAAACGTCTTCCAAGAGAAAAAGGCAACAGCTTTTCATGGATGAATAATAACGAGATGAATGAAGCTGTCGAACACGCGCTATTTTTACGTAGCCACGTTTCCTGCTTTTTTCAATTCCGCGCGATTAACTCTACGAACGCCAATCATGGGTCTGTAAGACCAGGCGAAGAAGTAACTGACGCAAAGAAAAATTATCTTTTGACATTCATTACATTTTGCAATTCAACGAAGCAATGTTAACATTTATTGTTATAGTTGTATCGCAAGTTCTCACGTATGGATATACGATAAATAAATAAAACTTTGTCTTCTTTTTATTTTTCAACAGTCTGTTTATTGCGAAACGCCTCAAATCATTTGATCTATTCGATTTCTTGTCATCGCACGAGGTCATGGTCACGATCATCAATGGCTTCCGCGTTTGTGGTGCTTCCTACCAATCCTATATATCAGTCCTCAGTTATCCGACTCGAATTATTCGTCCAGATGTTAGAACTGCGTCTCGTTGAAGAAGAATGGTCACCATGGCGGAAGTCAGGGAGACGGTACTTCAGAAAGGCCTGTCGGAATGGTGGAACGAAGAAACGGAACATGTGTTTCAAAGAATCGAGAGATGGGCGACTTCTGCGCGCGGTTACAACCGTCTGCAGCCACTGAAGTGAGAAACTTTTATCACTTTTTTTCTAGTATCTCATTTTTTAAGTGAAAAATAAATATTCACTTCACTATTGCAAGATATAGCGTTTTTATCTCAAACTTGTGTAACTGTATTTTTCTTTTCAGTAGATTTAGAAGTGAATTTTAATTTTTGCTTTTTTCGAGTTTGTTATTTGCTATAATACGATAAAACTACGAGAGTTTTGTACATTGTAAAATTCATAACTAGATGGTCCAAAAATCGACAGTCGACGCGAGATTCCCTGAATGAATCTACCGACGAGACCAGTTACATGCAGCGATTCTACAATCTCAAGCGATCTGGACGGAAATCACAAACGGAGGATGCCAAGATTAATTGCTGCGGGACTTTCAGCTACCAATCGAACAAACAACTGGACAGCAACTGCTTGGAAACTTATCAATATGATCACAGCATCTACTTCAAGACTATCGGTGACATTAGAAAGAACAAGAAGAGCATCAGCGATGAGATCAAAGACAACATATCTATTAGCAGCGAGGAATTGGTTGAATGGGACTCCAGCTCGCTTACAAATCTAATTGTTAATCAATTTATTTCTGAGGAATCTAACAATAACAATCATCCGAACGAATTAAGTGTTTCGGACAGTGTTGCTGATCAGAAAGATAATAAAGGAGAGAAAACTCCCTCGCCGATTGTTGACCTATCCAAGCTCGACCTGAATCTAACGGACAATCGAAACGTAGACATTCGGGTGTCTCGTTCGATTGATATGAACAATTTCGAAAGTAATGAAAGACAGCAGGAGAATAATAACATCGACAATTCAGAAATAAACAAAGTGAATAACGAGGATGGTTCAAAATGTCAGGAGAAGATAAAGAGATTTCGTTCGTTCCGAAAAACCAAGCGATCGCCTAAGAACGTGCAACAATCGTCAATCGTTGATGAAAACAACGTCGTCTGGCCTAGAAAACTACTTCTGAATTACACTAATAGTTTCGACGTCGCCGATAATTTTGTGCATAATCCGTAAAAGTAAAATTAGAGCAGAAAACAAGTTTAAAATGAGTAAGTTTTTGTTTTCCTAAATCTTACGTGAATAAAACGGCGACAAATATGGTTTTTAATTTTATAGAATATAAAAAAATATTTACATTACAAATGACAAATATATATAATTTTTATCTCTATCGTTTTTGGGGAATTGATTCTATTCTTTAATAATTATATTTGATTTTATATCTTTAAAGTACATATATGTATTGTAGGAACTCTTTTTGTGATTTCTCTCTCTGTATAGTGCTGGAAAAATTTGTTGAAAATCTATATGGATGTTTCTGTGTTTAGATAAATATATTTTTTACCTTTATAAATTTGACTTGACCATCTATTTATTTGTTTATAGAACATTCTCTTTTTATCTATGTATGTGTATGTATGTATGTGTTGATTTTTGGAGAATATTCCGACTATTTTATGAACTATTTAATGCGAGATATGACTGTACAGCTCTCTTATCATCATCATATCCCAATAAATTAAGAGCATCAACAAAATATTGCGAGTAAAATAATAAAAAATTATTCAGAGCACATTTTTTTCAAAGATTCTTTAAGTTCTTCTACATTTGTTATTTATCGATTTGTTCATGATGTGTTTGATGCTTTTTATTCGAAATTAGAGTGGGCAAAAAAAATTGTCAAATTCAGTCAATTTTTCGAATAACGCATCTACAGATCACTTTAGTAATTGATTAGACAGCTACTTATAACGTCTGTTTCTAACGTTTGCGATTAGCTTGCTGTGTGGAGAATTGTTCCGATAACGAGAGAGGAGAGGAAGGTCCTCGTCGTCGGCTCTGATACTCTCACAGGGTAGCGCGCATGCACCAGCTCAGAGAGAGAGGGGCAGAAGCCACGCACGCAACTCGTAAGTGTGCTCGTAATCCTGTGTGCTCGCAAATCGATCGTGCGAGCTCAACTTGCGACCCGACCAAAACCCCGATAGTGCGTAATAACACTACCCGTTCACCGAATTCGAGAAATCCCGTTTTCGTCAACGAGTGTGGGAGCGGATAAAGACGTCAAGATGAGCAAGCGACTGGAAACCGTGGCCACGATGACCTGCATGAAGACTTTGCTGATGCTCTTCAATTTCAGCTTCTGGGTAAGAGAGCAAATTCTCTTTTGACATTTCTGACACGTTGGCTTATGTCACACTCATAAAATCCCTTGTCACGTATCCTAAGTTTGTTGCGCAATTAATCATCGACATCGTGTCCGTCATATGTTGATTGAATTCGTATTATTCTTGATGATATTTATAATAACGATAAGGTGATGTCTCAAGTTAATTTACTAAAATAGAATCACAGTTAGATATTTTATATATTTTATATGTATAAAAAAGTTATACTCTTCTATGATAAAACCATATGTATATATTTAATTATACGTAATTGTTATCACTTGATTAGTTGTTTTTATCACGTTTCCCTGGAAGACCTTCCGCGAAAAAAATTCTGTATTTTTTATTTGTCTCAAGTTCAAGACCAGGTCAAATAAAATTAAATATTAACAGGTATCCGGAGTGTTAATGCTGTGTATCGGTATATGGATGCGCATCCAGTTACGAGAATACATGAACATGAGTATGGAGGGCAGCGGGACTGCCTTGTTAGCACTCGCGTGCTTGGGAGCGGTGCTCGCGGTCGCGGCAGTTCTTGCCTGTTGCTGCACCGCACGCGGTCATCCCGCACTTTTATATCTGGTAAGCTCGTCTCCAATCTGCTTTACAAAAACAAAAGGAGATTTATTTAAAAGTTGAATTTACTATTTACAATAAAGTGCATTCAAAAACACTCTAAATTTTTCTTTTTAATCTGTTTTTTTTATATCTTGAGTATATTTTTTT
Source organism: Pseudomyrmex cubaensis (assembly GCA_014825685.1). Classification (NCBI taxonomy): domain Eukaryota; kingdom Metazoa; phylum Arthropoda; class Insecta; order Hymenoptera; family Formicidae; genus Pseudomyrmex; species Pseudomyrmex cubaensis. The sequence goes on along the minus strand of QVOA01005759.1, from coordinate 4,812 downwards.
AAAACAAAACGGAAAGAAAAATTCCTTTTTCCGTTCTGATGATGCGAAAGAACGTTTAATAACTTTGGACATTACCACTTGCAACTATTTAGTTTGAATCACTCTGTATAGTTAGGATAAATATACATATGTGTTTTCGTATGAGAACAGTATGGCGCATTCTTGGCTGTTGTGGCGTTGCTGGAACTCGGCGCGGGCGCGTCCGTTTATGCTTATCGCACGTCCTTGAACGAGGGATTCGATCAAAGTCTGAACGCGAGCATGGCAGCCTACGATCAGGACATATCCATCAGCGATCACATCGATTTTATGCAAGAGACTGTAAGTATCTCTCAAGATCATTTGAGATGTCTTTGAACAAGATTATATGAATTGTCGAAATAATCAAAATTTATATTTAAAAAACCAGAGAATAAGAAACTTTGTAAAAAATATGTTTTCCATTGTTGGTTTTTATAATTTAAGTTATATACATGTTTTTTAACACTGACATCGTTAATCATACAGCTACAATGCTGCGGCAATCGCGGATATGCCGATTGGTCCAACCTTTATCCACCAAAATCCGTTCCCTTCTCTTGCTGCAAAGTGCCCAAGGATAAATGCGATACGGAAGAGGTGGACCAAATCTATACCGAGGTATGATTTATCGTAGGAGATAAATGCAATGGCATTTTGAATTATTAAGCGATATCTTTTTAGCGACATCTGATTGAAAATTAACTCTACACTACTTTTTTTTTTGACTAATTCACTTTTCTACGTTTTATTTTATCGATTTTACTGTTCATGTTTTTTCAGGGATGCTACAATCGTGTGTTGGATTTCATAAACGGTAACATCGGTTTAGTAGCCGGCACAGCGATTGGTATAGCTTTCTTCCCGCTGGTGGGCGTCTTTCTCGCATGTTGCCTGGCCAGCAACATCAACAAGGCCGAGTACGAGCAGGTTGCTTAGGCACAGCATTCGCGGAAGCATCAGCGACGATCTTACCCGAAAACAGAACCGCATCACTTTCGCAACAAATATCCATGAGTTTAACACACGATGACGGAAATGATGATTTCGATCGAGGCAAGTTGAGCGCGGTGTTTATCAAAGGCTTCCGTGTAAAAAAACAAAAAAAAAACAACAAAAAAAATAGATTAAGATTATGATTTTCAACACCCGAGAGATGTACGATTTCGTACACAAAATTAATCCATACACGTGAAGTACAGATCTACAATTTGTTTGGTACGCCAAACAAATATATAAGTAATTTCATTTTTTTTATTTATTAAACGACCGATAGGAAGTTTTTTATTCTCGCTCCAGCTGTAGGTCGCGTGCGAACAAATATTTCTTCCAAACATTTTTTGATCCGATGTACAAAAGGTGTTTTCAAATATACTTTCAAGTATATTTTTACACACAAAGAAAGAAACGAAGAAGGAGCGCGATTAAAACTATATAATTTGTGCACAGATCTCTCTCGATGTGTGCGTAAGCTAATTATTTAACGTTTTTGAAGCGAAGCTTCCGCGCTTCGATTTCAAATTAACAAACGGAAGAACGTTCGAGAAAGCGAGAACTATCAGAGTGGAGATTAATGTGTATTCTTATTTAATTTGATTAAGAGAACTTTTCTTTAAACTCCGTAGACTACGATAGCTAGGAAAAAAACATTTCCATTCTTGGAAAGAGAACAGATGATGATCGCATTATATTTTTTGCAGAAGAAGAAAGTTGATGGTGTTGCAAAACACTACACGTGATCAGTATTTTTATAGGCTGACAATTCACCCGCGCAATGTGATTTTACCTCTTCAAGAAACCAAAAGAAAAAAAAAAGAACGTTTTCTCATTGATCCTTGTAGAAATTCATCTTGTAAACTTCTAGTCTCTATATTTTTAAATCTTTCCTCTCTATTAAATATCATCTTATTTAAAATCTCTATTCTTTGATCTTTCAGTCTGCAAACTTGCGGACGCATCCGTATTTCACAGCTATGTGTATCTTTCATCTTCAAATATTTCATCACAATTTAATGCACATTCAACGTTTAAGCTGTAACTGTTTTTTTCTTTTTTCACATATCACTTCTATCGTTCCAATTGACGTTCCAAGAAACGAAGTTTAACATTAGATAATCAATTATAGCAGTTAGCAGTAAATATAAAATATATAAATATAAAAAAATCTATTTCATGTTATTACTATACAAATAATTATATATATTATATATATACTCTTTGCATTATGAAACATGTAACAAGACGTATGTACTAAAATAAAAAAAATTATATCGTCTTATAATCTATTGATGTAAAAATCACAGAGGTTTGATGATATAAAAAAAATTCTTGTAAATATTCTTAAACTATTTCCACTCGTGCATGCGGTATCTAGGATGTTGTCACGGGCTGATCAATAAGCATCTGACTGTATAACTACATGTCACTTTTATGTAAATTTTAACTGTATGTTGCAAAATCTTTACATTATATATAAGTTATAAGCCTCGAAATAAAAGTCAATGAAACATAAGTGCTTTTATTATTTTTTATACAATCAAGAATTTGTTTTCATGCTTTCTACCAAGATGAACGATTAGTTCAAGTATCAAGGAAAATGTTACTCTATTTTGGACTTTGTTAATATCAAAGGTATCGACGCAGCCAACAAAGTCTCGGCAAAAAAACATTTTAAACATATGTGACGCACTTATTACATACTTGCTGTGATGAGAACACTGCAGACGATCTCTGTCGGTATGTCAGAATATTACGGATGATTTTTACAGAAGAGGAATGAAAGTTCCACTGAATTTGACAAAGGATCAGGTTTTCATTGCAGTTACTCTAGGAGTAATTACTGGTTTTTACAATTGGAAAACTTTGTTGATTGAACACTTGAAGGAAGAAACAGAACAGATAAATGAGGTAATTAAATAACTTTAAGATATAACCTACATTGTCCAATTCATTCATTCATTCTACTTTTCTTCATTGGATATTTGTACAATTTTTGTGATAAAGCTTTTTTTAATATTTCTTGCACGTGAAACAACTTAATTTATTATGCTCTTTACTTTCTCATTTATTTACTTACTTATTTACTTAAGCTATATCATGACAAATATTTTGTCCACAGTCTAGCAAAGAAAAGCAGTAATGTGCTGGTTCAGAAATTTAGCGCAATTGGGCTTTTAATGATTAGTGGTGCTTTGGCTTATGTATGTTTTAAGTAAGTATCTGTTCTTTTATATTTAATGCATGTACAACAAATACAAAAACTTAAATAAAACTTAGATAATACAATATTTGATATATTCCATTTTTCCTTTTATTCTATATTTCTTTTTGCCAGAGTATACATAGGACCTCAATATACACGATGGAGATACAGGAAAATGGAAGAACATGCAAACATCATCTATGAGCTACGTTATGGTAAAGCTTCACAAGAATATCAAGACAAAGATCAAACTTAAATTTGTATTTATATATTAGTTATGTGACTTCACATGTCTTTATTCATATTTTTATTTAAATAAACAATATATTGATAAAACAGAATGCAAGTAATGTAATAGTAGCCCAATAGAATTGTTACATAACTGCTATCAGAGAGAGAGTTTTCTGACTCTTTTGTGATCTAACTTTCCTGAAATTTCCCACTATAAAAAGGAACATATTGCAATACCGTCTTCCAGTCTGTGAAGTACAACACTGCCAGTGACGACGCAGTTCCATATCCAATTGCACTTGGAAGCCTACGGTACAAGAAAATCATTCTCCATATGAGGTTAGGTTAGATTACATCTAATATGCACTCATCTATTTCTAATAAAAGTAAAATAAAATAAATCTTGGAGTTTTTTGATCAAACAAGAAGATAAGTCATGTAAAATTTGTATAACTAAATCAAATCAATCACTTTTTATGTCATTACTAGTTTATTATGTGGCTATTGAAAATAACCAGATCTAATCGATTCGCAAAATACTTCAAGAAAACTAAAAATATCAAGATTTACCATTTTGTAGCTATTTCAGCATGTTTCTTGCCGAATCGCATTTTCTAGTTATTGTTCGACACCTGGGCTGTGTCCAGTTAAGCAAGGGGGAACGAACTAACGCAGGAAATGTAGGAATTGAAACTTGAAGGATGTGGAGAAAGTGGAAAAGGAGAAAAAAGGTTGCTCTCCGATCTGTTGCGGAGCATGCGCAGTAGCAGAAGCAGACAACTGTCATCTGTTGGGCAGATTTGAATTGGAACCGAAACAATTCTTCAAGTTTTCATTCCGTTTATATTTGTAAGAAAACAACTAAATAAAGGCGAAAGACGATAATTAAGTTATTATTATAGATCTTAAGTTATTATTAGTTATTATTTAGGTCTTTAAAGTTTAACAAATAAATTTAATTTTATAAATCTTATAAATGTACTATAAGTTTTGTCTTTCTAATTCTCGAAAATATTTTAATCAACTTCTTAAAATTTGCAATCTAAACTTTTATTATAAAAATATAAAATAATGATTTATTATATAAAGTTTTTGTAATCTTTAACACTAGAGAATTATTTTTTCTTAAATAAATTTACAATTTATTACTTTAATTATAGTGTTTATTACTTTAATAATATAAAACTATACACATTTGCTCATCGGGAAGGGTGGATTAGGCAAGTCACGAGAAGGCAAAAAGTGGGCTATTTTGTCAACCTGTAAACCGATGTTTCTAAGATTTCCACTGGTGTCGTATTTACTGCATCAAATACAAAATGCTTCTCTAGAAATAAATAAAATGTGCCGAAATTTCTCGC
>QVOA01005758.1:0-35992 GCA_014825685.1 Pseudomyrmex cubaensis | reverse complement strand
TTTTTTTTTTTTTTTTTTTTAATATCGTGTGTGGCGTACAATTCACGTGTGTCAGTACATATATTAGAATTTTCACATGATTTTGCGCAATGAAACGCTATAATCGCCACTGCCATTGGTTGCCGAACCATCACCTTTTCGTGTGTGTTATCTCATCACTCCTCTACACGAGATCCTTTCTTCCCGATACAATGTGACCGTAGTAATTATTGCCACGAACGTCGATCCGTTTTCGTTCGCAAATGAATGTCGCGGAAGTGCATTGTGAACGCATTGTTACGCACGTCTGTTTTGCATGGCGCGATAAAAACGCGGAAATGAGGATCGACGTGAGTTGTTGAGCTCTCGATGGAAACAGCTAATTCAATTTCGCGAAGAAATAACGAGTGTGCGTGTACGTGGTTTGATTTATATAATGAAACCACATCCTCCGGGCGCATCGGCCTCATCTTTCGAACAGGAACGTTTCCGATGCAAATAGAAAAATAGAGATGTAATCGCGACGGCGATCGCAAAGCTCGATTTTCCTCAAAGGGAGAATTGAGAGCGGGCGCGTTTGAGAGAACGCGTACTTACCTATTTGGATTAACCAAATATGCGAAATTTCGTACACCCGCGCAATAACGCATATTGATCGTTCCATACTTGTTGCGCAGACAACAGCCGGGGCCAAGCTACGCCGAGTATCAACATCCCCACCCTATATGCGAGCGAAAAGCTGCATCAGAACTGCTCGTAGACACTCGTCGTTTCTGTAAATCGCTTTTTCTTTTTTTTTCGTTGCACCTGTGATTACGATGCACCGCGGTTTTTGGGAGAGACGCGATGAGAGGATTGCTCGTGTTGTATTATGATTTGTAAATACGTTGTCGGGATCGTGACGATACGCGCCGCGTTATCGCAACATATCATGGAGCCAGTGCTACGCCTTTTGATAGAAATTTTAATGCTGTTCAGCTGGTGCATGAAAGTATCCGTCGGACACACTCTCGGTAAGAAACCATTCGTTAATCCATTCCAGATTTGTTAACCGCTCGTGTCAAGCGGTGACTTGTAATATTATTCGTTGATCGGAAAAAAAAACTAGATTTTTGTGCGACATATCGTGTGTCACGCTCTTTCCGGCAAAAAATTCTTTGCAGCTAAAACTTCGAAATTTACACGTAATTTTTCACAGCTATCTCTATTTTTGTCTATATTTGTGTAGTATGTTTTGTATCAGTGACTGAACACTTTAGAGTTTTAAGAGATTTGAAGCATATTCGAAAGCAGAGTTTTTTTTAGAAAAATGCATACTTCCACTCGGCATGGAAGAAGGAAAAATTCCGGATGAAGCGATCACGGCGTCATCCAGTTACGAGATGAAATCCGTAGGACCCCAAAACGCGAGGTACACAACGTAAATTGTGAAAATACCACACGAAAATACCATCATTAAGAAAAAAAATCGATGCATGCAATTTATGAATATTCATATGTAGGATACGGCAGGAGAAGAACGGCGGTGCTTGGTGTCCGAAGGCTCAAATCAGTAGCGCTATACGTGAGTATCTGGAGATTGATTTGACGAGAGATCATCTGATCACGTGGACCGAAACCCAGGGCCGATTCGGCAACGGCCAGGGTCAAGAATATGCCGAGGCATTTTTTCTGGAATACTGGCGGCACGAAAAATGGCATCAGTATAAAGATTTGAAAGGGAACAAGGTACATGTCATGACGAACTAAATTCTTGAAAGACTTTAACGTAAAATCACACGAGAATTATAATTCATTTAATAAAAGTTGGCTTTTTATTTTAACTCTTCGTAGTTAGAGAGGGGTCTTCCAAACTCAGAAATTGCGCATCGGCGTTTCTAGAAAAAAATTATTTTTTTTAACGTTTATATCTTCGAAACTACTACAGAAGTGTTCAAAAAAAAAAAAAAAAAAAAAAAAAAAAAGATTTTTCGCGGAGATATTCGATCTTAAAGTCGCGTAGGTCTCACAGACCTGGTCTGACTAACTCGTCGTCATTTTTGAGATCTGACCACGAAAAGTTAATCTCAGATCAATTCACACTCAACGTTCCCGATTCTAAAATCAAACTTTTACTTTTTTATAATTCTTGAAAAAAATTTCGTTAAACTAATTTGTTTTTAATTTTCTACATGTTCGCGCTACCAAAACAAAATATGTCTTTCTATATCATAACGATTATTACAGATTTTGCGCGGTAACAGTAACACATATCTGGTCGAAAAACAGAAGTTAGATTTACCTTTTATCGCGAGTCGGGTGAGATTCATTCCCTACAGTCAGCACCCGCGCACCGTGTGTATGCGCGTCGAGATTTACGGTTGTGCGTGGAATCGTAAGTACTTTTTTTTTTTTTATGTGCGAGATTCGCAACTCCAGTATCGATAACGATTTTTACTCCGCTGCGTAGAAGGCGTCGTTAGTTATACCGCGCCCAAAGCCGATAAGATCGGACCAAACGGATGTAACGTCGAGGACACATCGTACGATGGTACGGAAATCGAGAATTTAACACTGAACGGGCTCGGGCAATTAACCGACAGCATAATCGGCAATGAAACCGAGATCCGTGAATCCAACAAAGTGACCAACTGGGTCGGTTGGCACGATCGAGATAACGTGGAATTGGTCTTTGAGTTTCAAACATCTCGGAGATTCAGAAACTGCACGATACACGGGATCACGTTGGCCGATCTGAATATCGAGGTTTGCAATTATTCAAAGAGAAATACATATGTATAGGTACTCCGGACTTGGAGCGTCCTTTTGTCTATAACATGTGTGGATATTTTCTCTCTAACATTTGGTTAACACAATTATTCTGACCTGAGCAACTTTTTTAGACGTTCTCGGTGGCACATTTCTGGTTCTCGTCGGACGGTAAAGATAGATTATCACACTTCGAATATCGCATGTCACCGGAAATAATCGCTCATCCCAAAATCAATAGCGTTTCTAACAGCAGCAACGAGAGGGATAACGAAAACAACAACAAAAATAGCGCTTCGGTGTCTATTCCGTTGCATTCTCTAATCGGTAAATTTGTCAAGATAGAATTGAAACCTAAGTCAAAATGGTTGCTGCTAAGTGAAATTACATTTGAAACAGGTAATTTGTCGTTTAGTTTTTAACTGTAGGAAATCTTGGCTCGATTATCTTTCTGTTTGATTCAGTTTCAGACGTGAAAAACACTTTTGACGAGGCATTGGAACGATTGTCGTGGACGTATTCGAACAATAACGAGACCACGTCGAAAACGATCGATCAGGATCAAATTGTGAGAACAAAACAAGCGGAAAACGAAGACGACACGAACGAAAACAAGCTTGCGAAAGCTCGGATTAAAACCGACAACGAGAAGAAAATTAACATTCAACATGGACGCGCGAAACCCGACTCTAATGAGACAATGGTGGTGTTGAACGAGTCAAATGTGACGCCGAATGCTTTCCCAGTAAACAATTCGCCGGTGTATATCGGGCTAATCAGCGCGGCGCTGACTATAATCATCTTTTTCTCGAGTTGCACGATTTTCCTGATGAAACAGAGAGGTCGCAATAAAGTCGCTCTGTTGCAAAAACACACCGCGTTGCTGTGCAGTTCGCCAGCGCCAGGCATTACGATCAATACAAAGGACATTAAATTACCCACGTCGATGGTGGTAAATAATCTGTCGCAATCCAGACTGTCGCTGAAAAGTAAACTGGCCTCGAGCGACGATTATAAATTCGACGCAAACGAGAAACACAGCATCTATGAAAAGATTAACAAACTGCCATCGGAACAACACGCCAAATGCGAAGCAAAGTCCAGTTACAAACCGGAACATTTTGGTGTGTATGAAGAAAAATAGAAGTACATTTTTTGTTTTCAAGTTTTTACGTCTCGATATCTTCGCATTGACTTCTGATGCTGAATTTTAGATTCTAAAACTGGCGAAAACGAAGCGCGAATGGAATGCAGAATACCGACGATATCGAGAAAATGGAATCACAATTCGGAAAAATCCAACCAAAGAGTTTACGAAGGTTACTACGCGGCCACGGACATTCTGACGGTAGGAAAGCTTCTTCCCGTGTCCAAATGTAACAACCGTTCGAGCGATTTAGCGATTGTTAAATGCAATACTCGGTAGTGTTACGATGTGTTGTAGATAAAGAGACGCGATCAGCATCCCGCCGTGAGCCTCTTCACGCCGCTGCTCATTCGAGATTCGATTGTGTCGTGCAAGCGCGGATCTTACGATGTTCCGCGCATCTCTCGCCACAGATTGAGAATCCTCGACAAACTCGGCGAGGGAAATTTCGGTCTGGTGCGTTTTCCTTTTTTTGTGTGTGTGTTTTTTCGCCTAGAGACGTCGCACGTTTCTCCGTTAACTTTTTCGAGAATTTTTTAATAAGAATTGGAGTCCGTTCAGGTACATCTGTGCGAGGCGAAGGGCATACAAAACCCGGATCTAGGTATTCTTCAGAATCGCCAAGTGGTGATAGTCCGATCTTTGTGGCGCGGCGTTGTCGACTCTTTGAGGTAAAGTGTTTCGTTTTTGAGATAAAGTTTATATTAATATGCGAAAGTTCTAATTCGTACGAAACTGTATAAATCAATCCAGGGAAGACTTCATGAACGACATGCACATTCTGGCTGAGATTCGTGACATCAACATTGCCAGGATAATCGCGATCGTTGAGGAAGAACCTTTCAGTGCCATTTTCGAGTACGGAGAATTCGGGGACTTGTCCAGTTTTTTGAAAAGTCGCGATCGCGACGCGCCGATAAGGTAAGAGATAACTTGACGCGTTAACTTGATTGATTTTCGTTCCGTTCTTTCCACGAGCTCACATGTAACGATGAATTTCGCAGTTACGAGTGTTCGTTGAATTTCATCGCGCAAATAGCTTCGGGCATGAAGTATCTCGAAAGTTTGAACGTGCCACATTGCGATCTGGCAGCCAGGTAAAGATACATTACGCGACAAAACCTCGCAAATATCTCGTTGCAATATGCGTGTCAATGTATTAATTTTATGCGCCGCAGGAATTGCATCGTCTGCAAAGATTTGCTGATTAAAGTGTCCGACCAGGCGATTTACTGCAACAAATACGACGGCGAATATTACATCGACGAGAGTTACGCGAAAATACCATTACGTTGGATGGCATGGGAAGCGGTTTTGTCGGTAATTTTGTTTCGCAATTAATCGAAAGCTTTTTTTCTATCGTTTCGTTTCTAAATAAATTTATTTTGTTTCTAAAAAATTCTTTTTATCTTTTACAAAAAAAAAAAGGGAAAACGAAGTTGCCAATCCGACGTTTGGTCGTACGGCGTGACGATTTGGGAAGTGTTGACGCGATGCGAGGACGTGCCCTATGCCGATCTGACCTCGGAACAGGTGTTGGAGAATTGCGGTCTGTGGTATCAGTTGTTGGACGGCGCCGGCAAGAAGAAATGCCCACGAATTCTGGAACAGCCAGTGTTCTGCTCGGACGATCTCTATCGGCTGATGATGCGGTGTTGGTGTAAACACGCGGAAGATCGACCGAGTTTCCAGGAGATTTATTGCTACCTCAAGAAGCTGACTCTGGATTAAAATGTTCGAAGTATAATGCGAACACGTTCCTGCGAGAAAGAAAGGGAAGAGGATAGAGAGGGTAGGGGGTGAGTGGAAAAGAGGAGAACATGTAGGAAACGAGATCCATGCTTCAGCGACAGCAGCGGCGCGGACCAAATCGATTACAATCAGCTAAGAAGCATCCTGAGATTGCTTTCTTGATTGCTTTTTGCAAGTGGCTCGAAATATATCTAATCGCGATAATCAGATCAAATTCTTGAATCACATCGACACATGGGATGCTCCCTGGCCACTAAACTTACTGCTCAACTAGATTTATCTAATTTCGATTACAGACGTAAGTGTAGATTAAAACAACGTAACGGTAACGGTGTTTGATGCGTCGAATCAAGTCGCGTGTGTTTCTCTCTCGTACATTTATAATATTATATTCTACGCCAAAGAAAACTTATTATCTGACGATAATCTTTCGGTAATTTAGAGGAACGCAAAACGTGAGTTTTCGAGCGGATATAAAAGATTTTATCTCTATATTTATTAATTCGTAAATTTTACATATCTTTCCTACGCTTATATACATGTGATACTCATTATCCTTTTTATTATTATAGGAAGATTAATCCACTTTTTCTCTACATATAACTCTCTATTAGTAATATAATATTTACTATTTATGATGTCAAAAATCCGACAGTCAAAAATCATTACGCGTGCAAGCTTTGTAGCGCTTTTTGTTTCAACTTTGCCGCAAGTTTCTCGCGCAAAGCGTTTTTTGCCTTTTGTCGTATGAGTATATACTTTTGCTAAACTTAAAAATCTCTTTATTGCGCGCACGTATAGTCAAAAAAAACAAAAAAAACAAAAAAAAAAAAAAAATTAAAAAACGATAATGTAGGTAAAATCGGCATAAAGCGAGAGCGTAATATCAATTACGTCGAAGAATGACAATCAGTTTTGCTCATCTACTAACTTATATGTATTTATTTTGTGAAATATTATATAGTATATATATATATATATATACTTGTCGTGACCGCGATTCAGCTTGTCTGTCTTAGAAAAGAAGAGCAGATCATTTAAGATCTTTAATCAAATTTCGTATAAACGGCGTAAGGATTTTTAAATAGACTATTACTCTTCGTATATCCTTTCTTACACACGTATATCTTATACGAAAGCTAAGTCGTCTACTTTTATTCCAAGATATATAATAATAATAATAATAATAATGATAATAGTAATAATACGCGATGTGTATTTTAAAACGCGGGCACAACCCCGTTTGCACGGGGTCACAAGGGTATTTTTGCGTCGTTAATTCTTCCAAGTTTTAAAAATACGAGAGTCGCATTCTAGCATACTTTGTGCCAAAAATAGTCATATCAGTATTTTTGAAGAGATCGCGAGAAAACGATGCAGAGAGAGAGAGAGAGAGAGAGAGAGAAACGTTTAAGCGAATATTTTCTACTGTTCAATGGATATACATGAAGATTTTGCGAAGCGTGCTCTCGTTTTAAAATACACCTCCAAATACTACGATATTAATAATACTAAGAAATCAATGAAAGCAAAAACAGGGGAACGAAAAGATTCACAGATTAACGGATACTCGAAACAACAACGACGATAATAATAATTATGATAAACGTACAATTCTAGATTATATATGTTTATAACAGATGTAACGTTTAATTAAATCAAATTTGTAATATCAATTACGTGTGTATTGTTTTAAAAACTAAAACTCAAATTTAACTTCGTAGTCAGACCTCAAAAATGACCTATATGGGTCTGTGAGACTTTAAGATTGAATATCTCCGCAAGAAATCAATATTTTTTCAATTTTTTTTTTTTTAATCAAAAGTTTGAACACTTCTGCGTCGATCAAAAAAACAAATTGAAAAATTGTCTAGTAGTTTCGAAGATATAAGCGTTTAAAACAAACTAATTTTTTCTAGAAACGCCGGTGCGCAATTTCTGAGTGAGTCTGAGAGACCCACGTCTGACTACGAAGAGTTAAAAACACAGGATTTGTGTGTACTAGAATTAATTTATGAAAATCAGAGAGAGTTTGTTGCTTCTGTGAAGTGAAAATTTTAAGACGCATGAATAGTAAAGGTTTTTGTTTATTATCAGCATAAAGTAAAAATTACACTCTACAAATAATAATATAGACATTCTTATTATGATTTAATACACATTTACGGGACTAGAGATATTGTTATACGAGACGTGTGATGTTCATCTCTCTGTGGAAGTCTTCAAGAGACTGCTCCCAGCGTTCCTCGTAATAGATCCCCAATAAGAACTTTGCGTTCAACGCTGTATTTATACCCCACGGGAGATGGTGATTCAAGTACAATTCTCTTTGTCTGAAAAGATCACGCATAATATATCAAATATGTATAATTACGCGCGAGATAGTGTAGCGAATAATCAACTCTGTGATCATCAGTGCAAAAGTAATCAGTGTCGCGAAAACTTGAATTTTTACCTAGAACGCAGTCTACTGGCTCCGAATATCGCACCCGCTATGCACATCGGCAAATGCGTCTGCAGAGCCTCCACCCACTTGACCGTCACCTCTCCCAACATCGTCGTTGGCATTAGAAGCATAGCGTGAAAAATGTCATGTACCTCTCGATATCGTTGCATCACGTACGCCAGTTCGACGTTGTCGACAAATTGCACCGCCACTCGGTCGTCAGGTGACACTTTCTGCAATACATTGCTCACGAAATGCATGTACTGTTTCCAAACGGTAATAATTCACCTTACATTGTTATCCAAGAACTCGCGATATGTTCTGCCCACGGTTCCCGGCGCCAGATTCTTGAGGTAAGAAAGATCGACGGTGGATGTGTTTACGCGTGGTTTTTGCTCGAGTATACGCTGACCCTCGGCCATGCTCTTCATCTGTTGATGACAATGCATAAGAGCATTTGCACCGGTAGTTTCTCCAAGACACGCTATCATATCGCCACGAAATGGATTCGTCAATGACAGGGTTGCCGAGCCCACTGTGAGAAGCGCACGCTGCAGAAGAGATAACGATACGTGATTCTTGGCGTAATCCTCCAGAAACGCCTCGCATTTCGCCGATTTCGCTGTCGCGAAATTGCCTGAAACCGATCAAGGAAGGTAAGAAGGTTTGATGGCCGCCGTTGTTTGTGTTCATTAATAAATAAAATTTTATTTCCACAAAAGTAGTAATTCTATATATGTACAAATCACGCATTACATCTAACTTTATTATGGCGATGCTCTTCGTTCGTTTTAAATTGTGATCTAAATATTTTTCTCAACAACTTAGCGCGCGATACTTATCTGGTAACAATAATATTACTTTGGTACATATTACAGTCGAGTTTTGTCAACAGCAGTTTTTTTACACATAGTTTCATAATTTCCTAAAAATAAAAATTATTTTGTAACACGAGAAAAAAAAACCATAATTTTAGTAATTACAGCTAATACGAAAATATCTCCTCATTTACCTCCTCGTTAGTCAGAACAGAGGAACAAGAAAGGAACAAATGTGTGTGTATTAACAATTTGTCTTACATCTAAACACAACGGTCAACTGAATATCTCATTGAAGAAGGAATAAATCTCCTAAAATTGAGCTCTTTTTTTTTGTACAGATTCCATACATCACACGATATGTGATGTACATGTATATATACAAATTAAATTTCTACAACATATTTGTACAGTTACAATCATACAGCTTGTATCTTACTGGCCTGAGATTCGGTTAACAAAGCGTATTTTGGCTGCAGAGTCTCTCTTTTGCGAAATGTCACCCAGGTATAGACCAAGCTACCTATCACACTTAAATTCAACCCTACGAAGTTCAACCACGAGAATATGTAGTCACCGCCGATAACCATGCCGAGATACGTAACGCAGATGTTTTTCAAACATCCGATTATGGTGGTGGTCAGCGCCGAGTTGTACAGCGTGCAAAGTAGCATGCTGTACAACAGTATGAAGCCCATTATGCACGACAATAGAAACTGGAAAATGAAAAACAGATTCGTCCAATCGGGAAAATCCAACGTCGCAACGATGTCGCCTGTCCACCAGGCCAACAAAATGCTCGGACCGAGCATGAACAGAGAATTGTAATACATAAGTCCGTACTTTCCCAATTCCTTCGAATCTAACTTCTTCTTCACGTACACACCGTTAGCGGCGGTAAAAAAGTCGTTCAATAGAATAAAAATGTAGCCTTCCGGATTGAAGGCGAGATCGTTCAGCGCAGCCACCACCGCGCCCAGGATCATAGTGTAAACACTCAGCTGTATCGACATGCGCGCCTTGATGCCCAGAATGTAATATTCGGCGATCATCGTCATGAGGATACTGAATCGTCTCAGGGCGGTGAACATAGGCAGACTCAGTTGTTTTGTGCCGCCTAGTCCGAATATCATGTTGCCGATGTATATCAGCGGCAGCGGCCAGATCTTTGTGAACGTCGCTGCTTCCAAGTTGGGGTACTCGACGTAGTGCAGCTTCTTCGCGACGAACAGCACCAGTATCGTCGCGAACATCTGACCAATCCCCAACACTTGGAAGGACGGGAAGGCGAACGACGTGAGCACGGTCTTGTTGACGACCGTGATCATGAACGACGACAGACCGTAAAAAAACGCCGACGTTACGCGCGCAAACATCGCATTCTGTTCGCGCTCCGTCATCGTGGGACTGGTCTCTCGTCTTCCCTTGCTCGTTCCGATCGTGTGTCAACGTTCTCGTCACCCACAAATACGTAATACATGTATCGTTTGCTTCGACAAACTTAGCAATGACACTCAATGAGCAACCTACACTTTGATAACCTTATCGTTCTTCCGTTCATAGTGTCCGGGATCCGATCGGCTTCTCACATCTTGTCAAACCCAGAGAAACGTATCCTGTGTGAAATGCGAATTCTGTCAAATTTTAATTACGTTGCGGTCGCGCTAAGACATGATTTTTCTTTTCTACGTAGTGTGAGTTTCCACTAACCTGATCAGAGTTGACTTTGCTCCACGCAGTCGGCGCAGCGGCTCGTGCTGCATCAGCAAGTCACGTGACGGATGGAAATAAACTAAAAAAAAAAAAAAAGATGGGTCTTTGAATCAGGTATTTAAATGTTTTTTAAACGCTCCCATCAAACTTCAACTTGTGATTGGTGATGAATTTGATCGAGCGACGAATGCGATTTGACGATTTCCGTTGGCTTGATCGACTCCAATCGAGTTGACAGAAGTGATGGGACGGAGTTTACAAATTTATATGCTCCAATCAAAAACAATGTACAATCATCAAGCGCTTGTTTAAACGCGGAGAAGAAGAGAGCCAATAATCTTCTAATTTGGCCATTTTTAAACCGAGTGTCTCTCGAAGCGACACGAAATCTGCCGAAGTAACTGTACACACTTTTCCCCTTGCCGATATAATCCTCTAACCTTTTCGCCATAGTGCGAGCGCGTAGCAACGCGCGGCTGCTGGGAGCTCCGGTATATTCTTCCATACCATGGTGTGTTCTTACGTCAATGGCGATAACGAGGTCGTCGCGCGCGATATCGTCGCGAGATGGCAGATTCGGCGCAACGCGAGCCGCATTTCGCCGCGGACGGTTCGATAAAAATCAGTCGTTGCTCGCCTGGTTTCCCGAAGGGTGGCTGTTTTTCGTCGTGTTTCGTTCGACCAGCAGTAGAGCGGGTTGTGTCGCGAGAGGCGTCGCGTCGTTGGAACACTGGTGGTGTTTGTTGTTGAATTCGATTCGCGCGCGCGGGGTCACGGTCCGGAGTCCCGAACGAGAGACGGTAAGTAAAAAACCGCATAGTCTCAGACTTGACGAGAAAGAACCACCACCCTGCGGTGGTCTTCGACGAGGAAGTTCCTCGCGCGTTTTCTTTCCGGCAACGTTACAGAAGTTTACGGGGGAATCAGCTGCTGGCGGTCGCGCTCCGTTATCCCGCGCGTTAATTCCCGTCGTCGTCGTGAAATGACCCAGAAGCGATCTGGCGCGTGTCCTCCTCGCGTGCGACTCCCTCGCCGATGCGAATCCTCGCCGATCCGAAAAAGTCGGCCGATCGCGAGCCAAGGTTAGATCGTGCAACGAACGCGCGCCGTGCCAACGCTCCGTTTCCGCAGCCCTTCCGCGAGTGCAATTTCCCTCGCGTCGCAGCGTCTCGAATGGAGTGCCGCTCCCCCTTCCCCTCTCTCTCTTTTTCTTTTTACAGCGGGATGTAAATTGCAATTTCTCCGGTTTTGGAGACCGTACGCGATTTACTCGGACCGACATTACGCGGCGCAAAGTTTTATTCTACAATTTCTCACGGTGACGCAACGAAAACGATCGTGCAAAAAGGGCTGAGGAATTAACGAAATTTCGCCCTCCATAGTGCACACACGATTTTTTTTACCACGACAGCTAAAAAATACAGTAATCGCGTAATTATTGCTGTATAATATCGTTAAAAGCGTTGAGATCGATGTTTTGACATATGATCATCGCTAAAGGGCTTTTCCTCTATGAATAGAAAAGAGATCGATTAATTTTAATGAAGAGAACATCGCGACGTTTTGCCGCTCGACAAGAGCAACACTTCAGATCGTGTAAAATTTATTAATGCGCGCTCTTTTCCACATCTTCGGTTTCCGTAGAGACCGCAGGCCTTAATTGATCAATTACATCTTCGTGCGACAAATCGCACGATTATATTCCTTCACCAAACGGAGCCATCGTGTCGTCGAATTTTTTTTTTTTTTTTTTTTTTTTTTTTTTTTTTTTCCAACGAGGGTCGAAGAATTTCGGTCTCCCGTCGTCGTCCCCGGATGACTCACGAGCCGCCACCACAATTCGAGCGGAGACCGACCTTCCCCAGCGGCTCGATCCGGTCCTCAAGGGCGATTATTCCCGCTCGTGAGTGTCGCTCGTGGTAACGCCGAACAGAATAATTTATTCTTCCATTACCTCGTTACTATGCGGTTCCTGCTCGATAAGCTTTGGTGCGCGCGAAAGGGACCTCATCGTCGTCGATCGTCATCGATTTGATAGAGAAAGAGCGAGAGAGAGAAAGAGAGAGAGAGAGAGAGAGAGAGACGCGTATCGCGGATGTCTCGATGTGCAGGGTTCCTACACAGGGGCGTTGTCCTCTCGTCACTGCACGTCCGGCAGGCACGTCCTTCGTCTCGATGCATCTTTGATAAAAACAAAAAGTAAGAAAAAAATCCCCGACTCCCGGGGATGCGGACGTGCGTGTAACGCGCGTACGTGCGCGTCGTGCGCATCGACGAGCTGACTAATTGATCCTCTTTCGTTCAACCCTAACGTGCGCAGCACTTACGCACGTGAAAACAATAACGACACGTCAGTGCGCTATACTCACTCACGGGGCACATTAATGGCATGTCCGGTGCGTCCGCAAACATCGTCGGCGCAACGCACGGCGGAGTCGCGATGATATTTGCTCTTTGTGGCGCGAGAGGATCCCGGGAAAAACTGAAACCGACTGTGAAAAACCAGCGGATGTTTGCGTGAAAGGATTGATCTTTTCGAGAGTAGATCGGCGTTTAAATAAGAATTTGATTGAGCGTCGAATAAAAAAAAGCGCGCATCCTGGTGCGCGCGATGACGTAAATGCGGCGAGCACGCATATACAGAAAACATTACAAGAGATAAAATGAATTCAACATTCGCGTTTATTCGCTGTGACGCTTTTAAAAGGTTTGCATTTTGCAATTTGTCCGTAATTTGCGCAAACCACGTGTAAAATTAACAATTTCAGAAGATTTGTTTCGCATTTCTCTCTGTTATACATATATCGCGTTGAGAGACTTGGGACAACATGTTTCGTTTGCTCTCCATGCAGTCAGTTTCAATTAACACGTACTGTTTTTCAGAAACAACAAACGCGCGAATTTAGTTTCACCGTTTAAAAGAGACAACGCGTTGTGCGTTACCGCGACTACGAAAATCAGTTGTAAAACATCGGCGCCGTCACGCTGACGTCACGTCGTCGGTCTCCGCACCGAGAACTGGAGCGTCACACATGTGTGCGCGGCAAAGAAACGCGGAAGCAGAAATCGACGGAAAAGTCATCGCCGCGAGAGTCCTCGACTGCAAATCGCTCAAGAAGTCATCATCATCATCATCGTTCTCCAAAGAGGTTTTTGTTCTCCCCAGTTGTCCTCTCCGTCAACAAGCGATAAAACCATTTTATTCTCATTAGGAGAAAGAGAAATCCGATAATGATTTTTCTCACTTCTAACGTCACAATGTTGCCGCAGAAGAAATAAAAGACAGAAACCCACGGTTTTGAGGATAGAGCTCGATGCCAATTGCGCGAAAGAAGAGCAGGCATCTGGGGATGCGTAGTATCTCGTTTCGCATATTCTCGTCTCTCCCGCGTCGTTGTTAAGCGTTTCTTCTTCGCGTTTCATTCTATTCTCTCTTGTCACATTTGGTCGCGACGTTATGTGTATCGCGCTCCATGTGTGCGGAGTAAAGTTCGGAACGTACACGCCGTGTCATTAGATCTCTCCGGGAGAGACGTGCGTGCGTCACACACACACGCACACACACACGTCGTAGTCGTCGTCGTGTGTGACGATTCCTCCGAGCGAGTTAGAGCAAACTTTGCGTTCGCTGATTAATTACATTCTCCCCTTTCCTCCGAGACACAAACTGTAAGCAATAACTGTCACTATTGTCTCTTACTATTGAATAACAGGAGTTTTGAATTGAGGTGATTTCGAATTTTATTGAAACGTATCCGAAACCGCTTTCTATGACACCGATCGAGCTCTTTTATCGGTCGCATCATCGCTCGGCTTTCGACAATTAAAGAAATTGGCGTTTCGCTTGTACAACGAAATATGTGTAATAGATATCTTCGTAGACGAGAAAGTTATTTTTACTTCAAATATGTCGTCGTACTCCCTACATATAATCTCAAAACGCAAATTTTAGAGGAAAGCAGTTTAAAAATTCCATGTTTTCCTAGTTAAAAAATTTTTTCGGTTTCAAATTTTTACCTTACTTATGAATATTTTTTTTTAAATTTGGTGACTATAAAGAACATGACTTTCTAAGTGTCACCATGCAATAAACTGAAAATCGTACATGTGACACTTACGTAATTACGCGTATAGGGAATAACGTTGCTTGAATCGAAAATGACGTCTTTCCTTCATTTGTTATTGAATTAGTTTGACTTAAAATAAGTGTCCCAATGACCCGAGCATTTATTAAAGAAATAAAAATACTCGGGTCATTGAGACACTTACTTTATAAATAAATAATCATTAGATATGTAAGTATTAGGCGTAAATAATTCTCAAGTTTTTTAAGATATGTTTGTAAAAAATATTATCAGTTTCTAACTTTACATATAAAACTACTTCGTAAATATTCTTTCACCTTTTGCACGCAATAAGTCTGATACATATTGTGTAATAAATATTACGCGTTCTACTAATTGCAAAAAATGTAGAGTGAAAAACAAGCGAGTATACACCTGTGTGTGCGTGCGCGCATACAGGATGTGCATAGTCGAGTGCAAAGTCGCGAACGACACGAAGGGCACAAAGAAGACACGAAAGAGAGAGAGAGAGAGAGAGAGAGCCGGAGTGAAGGGCGCCGAGTGTCATGTGTGCATTAAAAAGGGCAAGTTGGATTCGAGTGTCGTGTCTTTCTAGTGTTACCGGATCTCGTTTGTTAGACTGCGAGCGGAACTTAAGACTCTCGCTGGAACAAAAATCTAATCTTTAGATGCTTCTTCTCAAATAAAAACAAAGAGAAAAAACCCCGGTCCTGTGTGCGCAAAAATATTTGCAAAAATTGTCATCGCACAAAAATTTGATTCCGTCTCTATTTTTTCTTCTTTTCTCTAAAAAATTATTTATTGTTCCCTAAATAATTCTGTGTGTCACTGTAGGGTTGCCATCCATCCTCTTTTCCCCGGATACTGCCTTTTTTTCTTAGAGTGTCCGAGGACGTTCGGCGAGATTTTCTGAAGACGTCCGGAGTGAGTATGACCGTCTGGAATTTTAGGGAATCTTCTAAATATTTTACTAAATTTTTCCCACGTTACTCTTAGATAAAATTGCTATCCGTCCTCTTTTTCCCTGGACACTGATGGCAATCCTATATGTGTGTATGTTATCAGAGAGGAAAGGGCCAATACGAGCCAAGACCAGGATGTTAAATATATTTTTAATTGTGTTAGTTGTCAGACGTTTCGGACCATTATTCGGACCTTCTTCAGTGACAATCTATGTAAATTACAAGAGAATTACAAAAAACATGTTTGGTGTCGCAAGTGAGATACATATTACGGCTGTTTGTGAATTGAACGTATTAACATATGTGTTAAAAATTATTTGCTTTGTGGTACGCACCTACATATCTAATATAAAATACGGGACGATTAATGGTTATGGAACCGAGTTATCGCTGTCATGTTAAAAGTTAATACGGCCACGATAATACTGTGCGGGTATCTGACAAACAAGTCTATAATAGATGTACTTTTATATCCCTTTTCCTGTTTGTCAGCCTATAGATGAGATGGCACTACCGGCAATGGCAAAGAATAGAATTCACGAATTCAAAGTGTCATTTAGAAAGATAATTGTCCAAAAATATGAAATATGGTTTCAACCTGTCAGTGTCCGACATGATATTGATAGGGTTTTTTTTGTAACTTGATTTGTATCATTTCTGAGACTGATCTCTTAAAATAAGAAGGTTCGATGTCTAATATTTCGGTGTTATTCCAAGTAAAATTATGGTCAGTGTCGAGACGATGTTGAGTGACGACTGATATATTTTCAGTGTTGTGGTTTAACTGGTTTTTATGTTCTGACACCCTTGTTTTAAGTTGTCTCATAGTCTGTCCGGCATACGATACATGTGTATGTTATTTTTTATATTGGAATTTTTTTTTATTATTATTACATTCGATTGCACATACCGACGATCATCGCGCAATTAATTACACGCGCTCTTGCATTTTGCAGCGCGCGCGATCACGCGAGAGAACACAATCGCGAATTGATTTATTGATTCGCGATTCGTAGTGGCGGTTTTCTTTTCCGCGTTACGTAACTTTGCGACTCGGAAACAATTTTTTTCCGCCAACTTATTTATGTATTTGCTAAGATTATATCTCAGAGATCTCGATATCTGTGAAGCGCTGTTTGAATCGATCAATTCTAAACCGTATACGCTGTACGCCGAGTCATTTGTATTACAATCCTCGTGTGATCTTTCTATAGTGTCTCTGAACGAGACACGTTTACGGGGGATAAGATTCGAATTGTTAGTTTTTTTTTCTTTTCATCGTCACACTCTGTTTTGTTCTCGAGAACTCGAGAATTATTTCAGCGAACAATTTACTTTTTAAACCGTATATGTACAAAGATAACATGTGGATTCTTTCGCGCGTGCCACTTTTTCTTTAGGTGTGCGCTATATAATGCAAAGTTACGCGGATAGAGAAGATGAGTTGTTTGTGTGAATTGAGGATTCCGTTCTCAAATATCATCGGGCTATAGCCACGCGCGCGCACACACACATAACAATTGCGAACCTCGTGTGAATGATACTCTATGTCATGTAGACGCCCACACTCTCGAACACGTTCCTCTGCTCGAGAGAATTGAAACAAAAAAACGCGGTCTTTTCACAGAACCGATTAGACGGAATAAAATGATGCGGATGAGTAGGCATACAAAATGATCGATTCAATGCAAGAGT
Source organism: Pseudomyrmex cubaensis (assembly GCA_014825685.1). Classification (NCBI taxonomy): domain Eukaryota; kingdom Metazoa; phylum Arthropoda; class Insecta; order Hymenoptera; family Formicidae; genus Pseudomyrmex; species Pseudomyrmex cubaensis. The sequence continues at coordinate 18,647 of QVOA01005758.1, read as the reverse complement.
ATAAAATAATAATATCTGACAGGAAGAGAGAGGGAGAGATGTAGGCTCTCTCTCGTGTGTGTGTGTGTGTGTGTGTGTGTAGGAGGATTACAGCGGACAATCGTGTACGCGACATTCCTGCGGAGCATCTTCGTGCTACTCGTCTCTCTGGTTTATGAATGGATTCCATTGATCACATGCGTGTACACGCTCTTATCGTCCGATAACAGCCGCTGCGACGACTCACTTGTCGTCGTCGTCGTCGTCGGTGCCGCGCCGCTTTTCGAAAGTGAAATTCATAGTTTCTCTTTTCTGCGATAGTTTTTTTTTTTTCAAAGCAAGCAATTGTTTTTTTTTTTTTTTTTTTTGTTAAGTCGCAGTTTTGCATTTCTTGAAAGTGTAACCCACACGTTAACTTACGTGTGTTGTATAATAAAAATTATATAAAAAAAATAAAATTGTCTCGCGCGTGCAGTGGTTTTTTTCTTAATTAATATCGCGGCATTATCGCGCGCGATAAAAGACGTTCTTCTTGGATCTGACGAAGAATCGCGCTCGAGAGAAAAAACTTTCTCTCGGAAATCGTGCGTGCTACACGCGAAATCACACACGCGATCACGCATGACAAATATAAGTACGCTGCATTTAGGCTGATCGGATCGACTGCAACGGTTCGTTCTGGCGTTCGTTTTAAGGTTACGCGAGCTTGCGAGCCGTCGAACTAGGTCAAAAGGCATGCTTGCGACCGTCCCGCGTGTACAACCCACTTAAAATACATCGCGAAAGGAATCGCGAATATTTCGCGTGCATCTCTCGCGTTTTGTGTGTTCCGCACATTCGCCTCCGCCTTGTTACGTTAAGCTCGCTCGGTGCGCACTGCGATTTTTTTCCGCGTTCTATCTTCTCACAAGCACGAGTATTATAACAAGAAGCTTTCCGCGATTTTCTGTTTTATGCGAGTCGAATTATTTATTTAAAAGTGTGTGTGTGTTGTTTAAGTGTGATTACACAGGCCAATAGGAGTCCAAAAAACACGTTTGGTATATTGTGTCGAAAAGTTTTTATTCTGTTGAATTATTTATTATTTTCTGGTCCTCTCTTTTTCTCACGATTCACTTTTTCGGATGATTTGCAGTTTTACTTTACATAGTTTTACCTCTACAATTTTTGCCGTATATACGTACGTGCTTCCTTTGAAGAAAGAAACAAATAATACAAAAAGTGCCGCGGATCAACGTCTCGCTCTTTAATCAAAGAAATAAAATTCGAACGGAAATTTCTGCATTTCTTTTCTGTGCAAAAGTTTTCCACACATATAGGCAACACCGGCGATGTAATATCCTCCGAACCGAAACGATGCGAATCAATAACCAGCAGGTGTATTAAAATTTCACTTTTATCACGCGAGGACTTTGTGGGGAATGACGAGCCGCGCGCACACACATGTAATGCATGAGTTCAGATGCGGAGTTTTATGTAGTTTTCGTCCCTTTAGAAACACGTCTCGCGCGACTGTAAGGCCGGATATTTCGGTTCAAGTGTCGTGGAAATAATTTCGATTCCCGCGTAAGTGTTTCGCATGAGCACAAGTTACGATCGCGATATATTTTCATCGGAAGAGAGAGAGAGAGAGAGAGCGAGATCGTCTTTTACTCCAAAGAAAACAATCAACTTTTTGTCAGTCGGTTTTTTGTTCTCCGCAAATACATAGTTTAGAAATATAGTTTGGAAATCTTGCACGCGCAATATCGCCTCCCTTTGCCGCATACGCGCGCGACGAAATTGCGTCGCGAATTTTGTTGTCCCGCAAAAGACAAGAGAGGACAAGAAGAAAGATAACGACGTAAATTGCACGAAAAATTCCCAACGTAATTCGAAATGTAGTATGCGGTCGGTTTGTGGGAGAGACGCGCTGCGAGAAAAGGCGGAATGTTCAGAATCTTAAACGTTTAATGGGATATAATCGGTTAATAGGTCTTGCGCGTTCGGTCAAAGCGTACGCGCTGCAGCCCCGCACGCAATGAATGACAACGCGCGCGGTTTTCTCGAAGACTTCGCTCCCGCGAGCATATATATTTTTATCGTCCCCATAAAATTCTATATTCTTCACGACCCTTTCTCGTTGAGTTGAAATCGCAACGTCGAAGGGACGAGGTTTTCCATCGAAGCCGCGTGTGTATATATTCTGTGAAAAGAAAAATGAATATTTTCTTCGCGCGCGTAAACAAACGCCACACGCCCGCTCTCTTTATTTCGTTTTGACTGTGGAATGAGATTAAGATTCTCTCTCTTGAAGAGGCTCTCAATCTTCATTCCGACACTCTCAAACGATTTCTCGCGTTTGATTTTCAGCGTGGGATGGTAAATGATGGTCACCAGCAGCATGGTATATGAAGAGATAGTCGGCATACGGGGCAGCTGACCTCAGCCGCCGCGCACGCTTTTCACGCGCGAGATGCCCCACAATCTAAACTCAGCTTCCGCCAACGCCGCTAACACGGGACCGAATCATCAAGCCTATCCCCAGCAGCCGCATCATCGAGAGAACACAGATGGATTTCAGCCCGAGGTATAAAAAACACGCATCCTTCGAAACGTTTATTAAATATACTTTTCTTATCCTGACACACGTGTCTTTTCGTATCGAGTGAAACTTTTGTTTTGTAAGTTTATTCGAATCGAGCGGAAAAAAACAAATGAGAGTTTTAAATTGTGTAATCTAAAAATTCAAAATTAAAAAAAAAAAAAATCAACAATTATATCGTTTCAGAAAGAACCGGTCGAATTCGACACGTCGCATCTGCGGGGCGCTCCAGCGGAGGTGGAGGCGTTGGTACACAACATCAAAGAAGTTGCCCAGCAGTTCCTTTACCACTGGCGGACATTTCCCATCGTTCTGCCCCCGCCGTTGTCTTCGTGCACGGAGGGCGAAGACACGCTGGCGAGAAAGAAGTACCATCTGAGGGATCTCTTCGTGGCGCCTAGTTTCGACGAGCTCGACGCTGTCGCTGTGGACAGCAAGGGCGAGCCCCGAAGATTGACGAACAAACAACTGGAGAGTATTAGGGAGCGCGGGTAGGTGTTCCCATGTAAATGCGCGGCGATAGTCTAACGATTGCTTATTTAGATAGATCGTCGTTTGATCATCATGTTCTTAGCCTAGTCGTTTTGTATACCTCACATGTAAAGGCATGAGAAAGAGATGCGTGTGTGCGTGCGTGTGTGCGTGTGTGTGTCAGTGAGCGAATGAGTAAGATAGAGAGTGTAGCGTAATGGATAAATATACATATACCCGCGTCGGGAATATATTGCAGAAGAATCTGTTAATTGACAATCGAACACAGAAATAAATCCGTTAATTGACAATCGAACACAGTTGACTCAAAGAAACTCTTAAGAAGACGAAGAAAAAATGAGAATTTTGCAATTTGTCTCTCGTTTCGCACGTTTTCTCGACGAACAGATGGAATATTCTTGGTACATAATACATATGTAATTCATATTACGGAATAAGATAAAGCAATACATTTTTATTTTGTGCGTGTGTGTATATCTGATATATATTTTAACGATTTCTGCTAAAGCTTACACAAGGATAAATATGGAAAGCCGAAGAAGCTGAATGCCACTCAGTTGGAGAGCATTCGAAGATGCGGGTACGTGTGCCACACAGTAGCGACACATAATAATTTCAAGTTTAAACTCAATCATACTTATATATATGTTAAACGGTCAGGTCGTTAAAAAAAAAAAAAAAAAATTAATAAGTGACATCTTGTACGGCGATCTCGTGACTAACTTGTGTTTTTTTTTGCGCGAGAAATGTCGCGTTCACAGCATGTGGTTCTTCTGTACGCACCGCTATTTTAACTCATCCTCAACGCTCGACGAATTATTTACATAACGTTGGAAACAGATAAAACTCAGAGATGACTAGGTGATAATGCTACATTATACGGACAGAAGTTGAAACTGAAAATCGATCATCGCGTTCTATTACTTTTGCATGGTACTCGATTTGCAAATAACTGTTTTTTGTACATTCCCAGCTATTGTTTTTTTTAGTTTAGGTGGTTTAGATTCTGCCTTTTTGTACATAATTGCTGTAAAAAAAAAAAAAAAAAACAAAAAACAGAACTTTAACAAGTATGTATGTGGGCTGTATAATCGGGCAAGTATAATTCAGTATAGAATTAGCGACGCTATTCGAACATGCATATCTTTAATGAGGCTAGAAAGCGAGTAAACGTTAATCATATTGTTGTGTAAATCATTTAAAGCAACGAGACATTTTATAACACAATGGCTATCTTATTTGTGTCTTTTTATACTACTCTAATCTTCTGTGTTGTTGTTTTTTATTCTGTGAGATATTACGCTTTGTATAATTTTGCCCATCACGTATAAAAAAAAAAGTTTATTGACATGTCGCGGCGGCTGATCGACGATTCTTCTCTTGCAGAGAGTTCGAAGTTGATTCGATCAACTTTGCCGGTCAAACGCACCGATGGCGATTGAGCGGTCTCCTGCAGCGCGGCCGGGACAGACGACGCGACACGCTGCTCACGGATCTCGCTCTGGCTACCAGGTTTCTCGTAGTTACGGCGAAGGCTAGATTAGTTTCCCATTGCTTCAGCGTCTCACAATCTCTTAAAGCCTTGTTAACGGGGCTTCTGCGCCTTCTCGGTGAGTAGCTCGTCATCTTTCTTTGCGTGCGCGCACGTGTCTGAATTGCGTGTCCGCATTATCGATGCCGCATTTATATACTTGTGTACGTATATACATATATATGTACACGCATATACCTTACAGATATTATAATCGGCGTACCGTCGCTTCAGGCACACAATCTAGATGGTAAAATTAGGGAAGAACGTTGTCGGTACTTGGTGGCGGAATTGGTCTGCAGGGTAAGACGTTACACAATATAATATTTTCACGGAGATTTCAGATAACTTTTTTAATTTTAGATAAGCGTGTTGTTTTTTTTTTTTTTTTTCACAAGATACGATCTTTACTCGCGTTGCATGCTATTGAGCTATTGCTTTTACATTTCCGTTGCGTTGTCTCTCAGCCGGAATATGACGATTCGCTGGAACTACTTTGCGGATTCATACGGAAACAACTTCGTCGAGCGGCCACGGAAAAATTCGAAGTCGAGAGAGAATCGTCCCAGCTCTTACCCGTTTCCGTTCCTTTCGTATTTGGTACGCCCGGTGGAGCCGCGGTTGATCTCAGATTATTCAGCAGAGACATAATCCGAAAGGCTCTGCCGACGCTTGTCGCGATTCTGGAGAGAGAGACAAGAGGCTGGTTTCTTCATTTTAGAGAAAGACTGATATCCGAATTGAGAGCACAAAAAAAGCCGGACGAAGAAATAGAACGAGTAAGCAAACTACTATTTGTTTAATATACATTTACTGACAAAAGTTAAGAAACAAAGTGGTTATTTAAAAACTTTTGTGTACAAATATATATATTACTAGTGATCAAAAATTCTGCAAAGCGATAAAAGTAAATTCAATTTATTGGGAAATGACTCCGGAAAAATTATTATATGTTTTTCCGCTCGTAAAAATTCACAAATGAAAAGAGGACTAATACGAGCCGTAAACAGAGTGTTTTGATGATTCGTTCAATTTTTGACGCAAAACGTTTCGATCCGTATTAGGATCTTCTTTAGTGACAATATTATACCTCGATTAAAATAAAAATAGACATAACTCAGTCCCAATCAGCTGTGCAAAGTTGTTGACCAGTAAATCCTCCATGCCAAGGATTACGACTATTACTCCCTCGCGACAACTGACAGACTGAAATAATGTGGGGTGTCTTAGTGGTCAGCGATTTAATATTAAAAATACTTTTTGCGTGGGGGAAATGGAAACCCCGATCTCTCTCTTTATGGATACTTCGACCCTGGAGAGAGGTCAGGATTATGTGAGTAAACCTCTCTCCCAAACGGGAGGTTTACCCACTAAAACCTTCACGGTGTGCCTGACCAGCTCGTCAGAGGGAGGAACCTAGTATTCCCTGTAGAACTCTGTCAGGACCCTCCCTCGAGCTCTAGAGGGACCTCCCCTCGGAGGTCTTCGCTGTATTCGGCGACGAATGGGACACACGCTACCGCGTCGCCACATCTCGGGACCGTGTGCAATGACGAGTCAGGGCCCCCGTCGCGGTCCCAGGCGGCAGACAGCTCCCCCCCCCCCAAGGTGGACGGTTTCCTCCTCAGGGCTAATGTTAAAGATACTATTTTTCTTAACTTTTGTCAGTAAGTGTATACTTTGGTTATATAGGTACATATAATAAGTAAAAATTCTTGATATTTATCATAATACTTTCAGGAAGTTAACGAGGCGGTAATGCGTGAATATTTACAAAGGGTGTACTCAAATATATTGTCGCATCCGGATATACTTGCGCTAGGTGAGGGAATTCCTCAACTGCTGGTTCAACAGGCGCAGTCTGTCGTGTTGATGCACCGCGCGGTGGAGAACGTGCAGCGGAAACTGTCGCAAACAAAAGCCTGTCTACGACGTCGTATCGAGATTGAGCATCCGATTCTGTCGCGAATACAGCCGTGGATGCGCGATCGTATGCGAGAAGCCGAGGAAAATTTTATCGAAGAGTGCGAGTGGAGCGCACACGAAGAAGCTCTCACGCTCTGCAGTCAACAGAATCTCACGCAAACAGTGTACTTTCTCAATCGTGATTTGATTTTCATGAAAGAGGTATAACGTCGGTTTGTTTTTTGTTTTTTGTTTCATCCTATTTGCCCGCAGAATCGATTGGGGAACAAAAATCTTATCCATTTTCAGAGAGAACCGGTTCTCCTGAAGGAACTACGAAAAGTCAAAACACCAACAAGAACCTTTCAATGGCCGACGCAAATCTGGCTACCGAAGAACTGGATAATAAGACGCAATTTTCAAGGTCAGTCCGAAATCATTCCAACTGTGTTGAGCAACACTCCGACTTCTATCACGACGCCACGCGCTGATCCTAGCCAACCTGTTTTCCTGGTCGAAAGAGAAATTTTACACACAACCACAACAAGGTACTCGTATCGTTTAAACGATGATCGATTTCGATGTTCAATATTATAAAAATATTGCGGTGTGATAAAAGGTGGCCGATGTGGCGGTGGATAAATTACATCGCCAGAACGTGGTGTTGGACTTGGAATGCGATGTTCCTATTGGGCGTAGCCGTACCGTGGTGCAGTCCGGTGTCCTTCCGCGCTCTGTTGTTGGTACAACCATTCACTCCCGATCTGGAATTGAGTCAACTAAATGGAACGTTATTTCCGAGAAAATCGTCACAGATGCCCACTCTTTGTTCTCGATTGATAGCTCTTTGGAGACATATCAGTAAAAGTCGAACGCATTTTGAAACCGAACCGGACACAGGTGATTCTTTTTAATTTTTCATACTTTTTATTACATGTAAACTAAAAATTACAAAAACTTATTCAATGGAAATCATATTTCAAAACAATTATATGTAAGTGTCGGATATAACAACAATAATTAAATAACACTAATAATAATAATAATAATGTTTAGGCTTCATCGGCAAAGGTATGACCAGACATCTAAACAGGCTATGGAATTACGGTGCCAAGGGTCTGCTGGGAACGCTCATCATATTGTTCGTATTTCCGGCGGTTTGCGTTTTAGCGAGTGTCAGTTCACTAGTTATTGCTCTCACGGCAGTCTTATGGTTAGCGCGCACTGATTTTCTCGTTTAATATTGTTCTCTGCAACAGCATTTAACTCGTGTTAACTCTCATCGACAGGATGCCTTTGGTCACGTTGGCGTTGCACGCGTTTATGGCACTTATCATGGACCTAGATAGTCCCGAACCGACTCGCAATCGTTATCTCGTGGTGATAGAAGCATTAGTTTGGAACATCGGTATTCAAGGATGTTTACAACCAATAGTGGCGCTATTCATAGCTCTTTTTCTGTGTCCGATTATTTCATTCGTGATACTTACAAGTAAATAAAATGTCGAGTGTCAATAACTTAATAACGAAATGCTTTAGAAAATTTTTAAAAAATAATTTGTATATTTGCTCGCAGTTGCTGTGATACGTTATTGGGTCAGAGTATTCTGGGATACAGTTATGTTCCACTTAGTGATCAAGAATAGAGGTCGGATACCAGCAAGCGATAGTTTCGTCGTGAAGAGAATAGCTGGGCCGGGTTTAGCTTCGGATTATTATTATCAAGTAGGTACTCTTTTATGTACACACTGCGATATTTGAATAAACTCACTATGAAATCTAAAATTAAAATTTATACTTATCTTCGTCAGATAAGAGCGGAACAAGCGCTAGCCGCGTTCGAGGCGAAATTAGAACTGGACGAATTGCTGGCTTTCCAGCAAGAAACCGAGAGGTTAATTACTCAACCGCAAAGAGATTTTACTCAATTTGTCGAGGCGTGTTTCGGTCCGTTTGCCGCGAGTCTCGCAAAGACAAAAGATCCCTACAGATCGCTTGAGAAAGAAGCCAAAGATTTAATTGCCGTGTTACACGAAAAACTGGATCGTCGAAGAAAAAATTTACAAACAGGTCTCGGCGTCGCGGTGAGGAGTAAAAAATAATTTTTTTTTTTTTTTTTTTTTTTGTATATAAGTTCCACACGCGTGTTCTGTTATCATGTAATTAATATAATTTGTGACACGCGTCCATCACGCGATAATCTGCATTAGATTTTTATTCATGCGAATGATTGCGGTACTCGTTATCCGATCGCGAACAAACGTTACAATGTGAATGTAATAACATTGCAGGTGGTTATACAGCAAGGGGCACTGATGCTGGAACGTCTCTATCCTACTCATGTTTTCGCAAGACTACCGGGCAATGAGGAAGATTTCTGGGAGAACAAAGGTTTAGGAGTGTGCGACTGGGCGGGTTTAGCGGGGCTTATGTACGCCGATATTTTCAGCCTGGATTTTCTACAACCGCTTGATGATTCCGACACAAAATTCAGATTAGAACCGCATTCGGGAGTCGATCTGTCGCGTTACACGGATATGGTTCATAGCACCGAGCTCGGTGGCATTAACGGACCCGATTTGCTTGGTGCTGTTTACGCACCGCGCGGAAATATTCAAGTACACAGTCCGTATCTCGAAGTATCCGCCTTCAATCCAAGAGCCAAGCAAGCCAGTAGCAGTAGAAAATCCGACAAGCGATGGTAATTATTTATCTTGCATCGACTTATTTATTTGTTTATTTATTTATTTAGAGAAAGAGAGAGAGAGAGAAAGGGAGAATTTAACATAAAATGTTTTAGAAAATGTTATCAGGTTATCAGGTTAATTCAAGCAATATAAGAAGTTACTTATTAACAAATGAGGCAAATACGTTGCAAAATAGTAAAACTATAAATAGAACAATAAATTTATTGTTCTACTATTTTGCAACATATTTGTTTGCCTCAACTGTTAATAAATAACTTTTTTTATATTGCTCGAATTGACCTGATAACATTTTCTAATTTCTATTTGTTTTATATTGCAAGTAGTTTTTTACGTATAATGTGTTTTGTTATAAGAATATTTAATACACGATTTTTATATTATTTTAGCGATACCAGCGGTTTATTGACTTCCACGAAACTTCGAAGACGTACGATGACAAACGAAAACAACTCGGAAGGAAGGTGGCAACCGTGGAAACGCGAAATTCGTCCATATAGCGCGGAGAAGCTAGTAATACCTCTGCCAATTCCGCATCCGGCCCACATAGCGGTGACCATACACAATCGCGACTCCGAGGATCCGATTCCTCTTGACTCGGAGATATGTCAGAATATCTTACGAGCCATTGAGGAATCCCCCGGTGAGATGGCGACTGAATGCGTGAGTAGATATAGAGGGGGCGGAGGTGATTCCAGTTTTGATTCCGTCGCGTCGCAATCGTCCGTCTCGATCGAGACCGGTCTTGACAAGGAGACCGAGACTACGCAGGAGATCGCCGCGGCAAACGCCGAGAAGGAAAACGAGACCTATCATTGGACCCTGTCGAATTGGGGCGGTGGCATGACACGAAGACGAAACAACTCTGGATCTATAAAAGTTGACTTAGCGTCTCCGGAGGACGTCACGCTTGACACCGATACCACCAGAGTGATGTTCAGCACATACGGAACAACCGTCTAAATGAAATCCGCCGAAATTAATGGTTTATATCTCTCGTTGTTCTATTTAAAAAAAAAAAAAAAAAAAAAAAAAAAAAAAAAAAAAAAGACAAAAGAATTGCAACTTCAGCCGAACGAAATGTTAGAGAATTTAGAAAATAATCTTGCCATTACGGAATAACGCGCAATACAAGATATTGTAAAATCGAATTAATCCAACTTTCACTTTGAAGCAACGCAGATTTCTTGAGTAGAGAGTACGAATCGAGGTATTTATCGAGATAAATTTTCAAATTTAATCAAAAAAATGTGGAAAAAAAACTGTTCGAAAGGTGCGTTCTTAATGAAGAATGCGCGATCGTGTTACGAATTTATCACGATGAAAAGAATGAATTACGCGTATCGATCGAAGTGTATTAAAAAATCTCCCAATGAATTGTGGTTGTTTACATTCGCGGTAAAAATATAATAACGCATGTATATATATATATATATATACATATATATATATATATATACAAATAAAGAATTTTATCTAAACGTTACGCAAAGTACTACTTTGTCAAGTAGGTACTACTTAATCGTTCGCCAAAATTCATATTAGCTAGAACAAATAAACTTCATATCAATTTCGAGCATAAAAGACGTTAATTTATTCAATAGTTATTTGATGCAATTAGATTACGAATATATACGAAACGTTTCGACTCAACACAGGAGTTATCTTCAGTAATGGAGGAAAAATAAAGCTTGGAGATAAACTGTCAAATAAAATTACATATTAAAATAATATATGTTTCCGAACGCTATAATCGCAAAGTAGTGTATTCATGCTTTGTATAAAAGGATGTAAAAATGTCAAAACTAGGAAAATAAGTCCAATCAAACGTAGTCCAATAAATAAAATTCTGAAAGACATAAAAGGTGCACCAACATTGAGATGATATAGAGAATAAAGTATAAAACATATCACACAAGAGAAACACACTCGAAATGAACAAGCGAATACTTATATATTATGAAGTAAATAGTCGAATGCCGTCACAGACCGAAAGGCAACCATATTTATATACAAAGAGAAACAAACAAGAGGGGATAATGTGAAACGTTGGAAATTTTAAATTTTGGAAAGTTTTATTCTATCTAACAAGTCAGAATAAATGTTATCCAATAGATCGGAGTCACTAGTAAATTAAAACTATAGACTTGTTGTTTAATATGAATCGTTTCTAAAATTAATCTCTTGTACCAATTTATTTCCCGTTCTAAAATTTACATTATTCCAATTAAAAAAATGACCATATTTTAATCTGTGTTTTGAGATAACAGACAGTTGGGAAGCGTCACGTGTAATATTGTTCAAATATTCTTTTAATCTAGTTTTGATCTGCCTTTTGGTCTGCCCAACATACGATACACAGCAAGTATTACAATTAATTTTAAAATAGACCTAGTTTACAATTAATTTTGTAAACTACATTTATATTAGAATCATGAGGCGTAATGTCCTTGAACCTTGATTAAATTAAGTTTATTGAGGCATTTAGAACCAATCAAAAATTCGCCAAAATCAAAGGTTTTTTTACGTGTTCCGAAATACTTTTAACATATGGAAAAGTGACAATTTTTCTCTCATTATTATAGACAGTCCTTTGTTCATTTGAATAGCTTTTAAACTTAGTTAATATTAATTTGTTAATTCTGATATTAATGCAATTGAAAATTAAGTCTAGGAGGTATTCATTATCTAAAAGAGTGTCAGTGCAAAATAATAAATTTTTTTCATAAAAATCAAGATGTGATAAGTGTGCTCTGTCAACTAGGCTATAAATTGTTCCTTTTTTGTGACATAAAGGGTGATGCGAGTAGAAAGATAGATATCTACCAGAAAAGGTTTTTTTGTGAAACCAATCAACTTTAAGGGAACCTTTTAATTATGTAACCTGAAAGATCCAAGAAACTAATGTGTCGATTATATTCCAACAGTAAATTTAAGTTTGTGTAAATAAAATTAAAAGTTTCCACAATCAAGTTAACTTTATTGATCGGAGCGGCCAGTAAAATGTCATCAAAAAAATGCAATAAAATGAAATAAAGTAAAATATTAATATGAGCTCAAATTAAGATATTGAGCAAGAGGTAACATGTTTATAAGTCTCTCATCTTAATTAAATACTGCCCAAAACAATCACTTGGTCTGAGCTGTCTTATTCTTTCAATGCAGTGGTCCCTAAGTTGTAGAATTGCAGGAATAAATCTACTATCAACACATATGCTAAATCTATTGCATTGCTCAATCCTGGCATCTTTCATTAACACTGCAGAAGAATATGAGGCAATATAGTTAATCCATATTTGTTCAAGAGAGATCACAGCATCAAGTGTATGTAAAACATTCAATTTCAATTAAAATAGCAATAAAGATAAGTTGTAGATATATGTTGTATCTAACATTTGCCTCAGTGTATGATTTCCTTATTATAGATGGCAACTTTGGGGAGAAGAGTACTGTGGGCATGTCACCAAATTCATTAAAATTTGCAATAGCCTTATAGCAATCCATGGTGGTAAAGTTGTGTTGTAACCTGTGCAAAACACTGCTGCAATTCTTGGTAATGTTATTATCTCAGGGCCTAAGACTTCATCTTTCTCCTTTTTCTATCATCTTCTTTATTGGCTTTTATTCCAAATTTTGCTATCATCATTCTCAGTAAATTAACAAAGTCTCTAGAACTTTTCTTTACTACCACTGCACCTCTATTCAGGAATATGAGAACTAGAAAAGTTATATCATCAATAAATTCTTCACGATTAGAATAGTGCCACTCCACTTCCCTATCATCTATTTCAAAGTGAACAGTGAAGAAAACTTGACAAAGCGTTCTTTGCATCTTTTCAGGATTTTATGATCTTTTTTATTAGAAACCAAGGATCAAATTCTTGTATCTGCATGCTAAGATCATTTTCTTCTGTGGATACGAGTGAATTTGCTATGTTGCATAGCAGGTTTACTTGTATCCACAAAAACTGCCCTTACCAATAAGTCCCAATTTCTTGGAGATAGTTCCATTCATAGTAGATATAATACTTGTCTGACAAAAGGCTGATCAGTGTTAATACCATGTGTCTTTCTTAGTGCTATAGTACCAGCATCACCATGTGTTTGTTTTAAAGCTTCTACAACACTGCACCAGCATTAATTCTTTCTCTCTCATTCAGACGCTGGAATATTCTGTATAACACTTCAGGTTTAATTGTAAAATTAATTCTATCATCCAGGATTGTGATTATGTGATCAGCTGTCTGTTTTTCTTCTCCAGTTAGCTCGCTTTCTTCAGCTGGCTCTATTAACATTTGACCAATCATCATTTCAGGTAGAATACCTTTTTCCTCCTCAACGTCGTTATCATCATAGCCAACTGTTCCTTCATCTTCAGGATCTGGTTGATCAGGATTGTTTTTGACGTCTATCAGCCATGTTTCTAATCCTCCGGAGATTTGAGTTCATAAGAAACATCTCTAATTAATCTGGAAGATATGTCTGTAGTGGCTTGATAATGTCTTGATGTTTTTATTGGAGTTGTTTTAGCTGTTTTAACTTGCCCTACTGCCTTACTTGCCATTTCTACTAGTTCTGTTTGACAACTGATGTCGATTAACCTAATTAAAGGGAGTTGACTAGTCTTACTAAGTGAAAGAGTTCCTGTTAAAATCTCTTCTTAACTTTCTTAGTTCCAACCAATTGGCTAGAAGCAAACTATTTGAAGTCACAAGTAATCCAATCACAGCAGTGTTAAACAAATTAGGGTTTTCACTTACAATCATTCGTTTATCAATCAATTATCTCTCATTGACAATATTGTGTGCCTGTCAATGTGAGGAGAACTCAACATTTGAACAACATTACACGTGACGCTTCCTAACTGTTTGTTATCTCAAAACACAGACTAGAATGTAGTCATTCCTTTAATTGGAATAATGTACAAAATTTAGACCGGGAAAAATAAATTGGTACAAGAGATAAATTTTAGAAAAACTTTCCAAAATTTAAAATTTCTAACGTTTTACATTATCTCTTCTTGTTTGTTTCTCTTTGTATATAAATATGGTTGCCTTTCGGTCTGTGACGGCATTCGACTATTTACTTCATAACATGTAAGCATTCGCTTGTTCATTTCGAGTGTGTTTCTCTTGTGTGGTATGTTTTATTCTTTATTTTCTACATTATCTCAATGTCGGTGCACCTTTTGCGTCTTTCAGAATTTTATTTATTGGACTACGTTTGATTAGACTTAATTTCCTAGTTTTGAAATTTCTACATTTTTTTATACAAGATATGAATACACTACTCTGCGATTAGCGTTTGGAAACATATATTATTTTATTATGTAATTTTATTTGATAGTTTATCTCCAAGTTTTTTTTTCCACCACAACTGAAGATGACTTCTGTGTTGAATCAAAACGTTTCGTATATATTCGTAATCTATTTGCATTAAATAGCTATTGAATATATTAACATCTTTTATGCTCAAAATTGACTTGAAGTTTATTTGTTTTGTTCTTACAAAACGAGCGTTACACACTGTCATATTAGCTAATTTATTGATATCGCAAATATCGGTTTCAAGAAACATATATTATAAATGCAAGTTTTAAAGATTTCGCTATGTTAACACCATGATTTTTAAAAATATTATATATAAGCAAAAAGATTATATATATATATATATAGGGAGAAGACAAAATTATTCCAGATATTAGTGCAATAAGTAGCGAAAAACCTCTTCCTGACACCGTGTTAAACAACTGTGAACATTCATATTGACATGTACTGTATATATATATAGATAGATAATTGTATAAATGATGAACTTGTTACTGTGTAATATTACTCTTTAATTACACCTTGTAATTTTCTTTATTTTTATGAAATATATGCTAGACGGCGGCGACAACATTCAGAAAACTATAGGTTTCTAATTGTACTCATTACATATTATTACATGACGCGTAATTACTATTACGTAGCGTACGCTTTCTATTACATGTACAATAATTATTTTATTTAAGGCGATAAAATATAAAAAAAAACTTTGTGAACTTTCATCGCACATAACAATAGAAATCTAATAATTAATAATTGTATTAAATGATTCAGTTTATTTTACGCTTAAGATTACTTTAGATTTGTTTTGATAAATATTTTGATAAATATGTTTTTTCTTTTTTTTAATAATACGTGTGTGTACAGTATATAAATATACGCAGTATATATAATTAATCTTGCGCGACTCGCATAATTTATTTCATCGAAGAGAACATGCTTGGAAAATGTGTATCTAACATTTCGTAAAAATATTTCAAATGTCCTTTTTCAAACGTATTATTGTACATTTTATTTTACTAATAAAAATTGCAATAGATGTTAATAACCCAGAACTGAGTCAAAAACTGGAAGCACCGTATGCAAACAAGTGTATTACACACACACACACATGTCTCCATTCTTCAGATAAACGCCGAAATGTCAGATCGGAGCAGAATTTCGCTCAAAAGTGTCTTATATTATTTACTTTCCCGCCCACAAATACAGTATTCTCTCTCTTTCTTTAATTCAATAATACATATAATTAATAGAATTTTTACTTATGTAACTTATTAACGTAAGCTGTTGACAATATCAAGTGTGGACACCGAACCACCGACAATACACGCATGTATATCGTGCGGATGTATTTCGCGGTAATCCATCTGAGCGAGCACAACGTTGCTTGACTTTTTAGTGATCTGACAAAAACGTCTAAAACTTGGGAAATAATATTAGTGTTTACATATAATAATTATACGGAGCATATATATTAAATCACATCAGTCGATGACGAGGGAGAAAATAACGTGCATTGTTCACCCCTTTCTCTCCCTTGCAGTCAATAAATTCGGCCGAGAAGTCGGCCCTGAAAAAAAAGTCGAAACCACAAATATACAAATATATTGGAGCACAGGCTCCAGACAATTAGTCGAGAAGATTAGACCATTAAATCGTAAACGAAAATATTGACCAAACAAAGACAAATATCTTCCATATTTAATACGTACCATATCAGTGAATTCGGCCGAGTGTCACAAATGATCTCGCGAATTGCCGTCTGATCGCCTGTTTACAAGTGAACCAAAACATCAATGACCTTGAAACCCCGCCGTGTCACGTGACGTAAGGAGAGCCTCGGCGATTGGAGCGCGAGGGCACGTAGAACGCATCGTGCATCGCGCGCACCGCGCGGCCTGCATATCTCATCCAATAAGATCCGCCGATGGGCGACGGAAACAACAAGAGCGCGTTCAGAAGAGAGACGGGCAAAGAGGAGCAAAAGGGAGTAAACGGGGTAAGGGGGGAAGGGCGGCGCGCGAGATGGACGAGAGCGAGCGTGAACGGCAACGGGGATCGACGGTGAAACAACGAACAAACGAGGCTACACGACGGCCGTAACAACGACGGCAACAATAAACGGCGACGGTGGCGTCGGCGGCGGCGGCGGTGACGACGACGACGACGACGACGACGACAACGACGACGGCTGCGGCGGTGGAGGTGGTGGCGGTGGTGGCCGTGGCAGTGGTGGTGATCGAGACGGTGTACCTTGTCGGTCGGTGGCGTACACCATACGTACTAGTGCGTGTGTTCGTGCACGAGCGCGGTTGGTCGGCGGCTCGTGTTACATTCAAGATGAAGTCTGACTCGAAACCTTTGTTGACAGTTCAGTCAGAAAAGGCGAATCATTACACGTAAGTAGCGCTCGCCGACAGAGCCGAATCGCGCGTCCGAGAAAGACCTGTGCGGTGACTCGCGCGGCGGAGCGCGTTATACGTCGTGCGCTCCGTATATCTGTCGCCGATATCTCGAAACGAAAAAATATAGCGAGCGAGCGGGCGTGCGCGCGCGTGCTTTGTGTGTGTATGTGGTGTGTGTGAGAGAGAGAGAAAGAAAGAGTGAGAGCGAATGAGTGAGTGAGTGAGTGAGCGAGCGAGCGAGAGAAAGACGATGAATAAAAGAGCGAGAGAGATAAAGTGAGCGAGAAGACGTAACGAGGTGATCGTTTTGGTGCCGGAAAGTGCGCGGATCGTCGCCGCGAAGTGCAGCGCGAAGAAAATAAATTTGTATCGAGAAAGAGAGAAAGGGAGAATTAGAGAAGTCTAGTATATATAAAGAGAATGTAACAGTGTGGTTAGGAGGGGAAAGCAGAAGTGAGACAGAGATAAAAAGAGGAACGATTTGCGAGAGGGGTAGAAAGGAGGAGAGAAGGCGAATGTGTGAGAGAGTAAGATAGAGAGTGCGCGCGCGAACGTGAGAGAAAGAGGGGGGAGAGAGAGAGAGCGAGTGAGAGGGGGGAGAAAGAGTAAGAAACAGGGAAAAGAACGGGAGAGTCGCGAGCAACGAACGCGGCTATAACGCGACGCGGCGCGCGTCCTACGATACGCAAAAATACATGTATGAGCGACGACGACGACGACGCGGCGACAAGGCAGCGGAGAAAGGCACTGGAACTTCTGACGAAAATAATGTCTAGCACAGTGGATTCGCATTCCAGATACTTGAAGGAATTCCGCGTCGAGCAGTGCCCTCTCTTCATACAACGCAAATGCACGCAACACAGGCCTTTCACGTGTTTCAACTGGCACTTTATGAACCAGAGGAGGCGCAGACCGGTAAGAAAACGAGACCGCACCTTCAACTACAGCGCCGACAATTATTGCACCAAGTATGACGAGACCACTGGCATCTGTCCGGACGGAGACGAGTAAGTTTTCAACATAATATCATTTTTCTTACGCTAGGCGAGATTACGTGATTTCCTCGTCGTGCGTGATGGATTAGTGTTGTGACTGGATGTGCGCTGTATTTTCGTATCCGCGTATATCTTACTATACATCATTAATGGCGATGGCGCGATCGCGAAGAGGTGTTGTTACTTGACGAATCTTTGCTTTCGCCGGCAAGTACATTTTTGTGGTGTAGTTTTTTTTCTCCTTCCCAGTAAATGTCGTGTTCGCTCTGACGTGTGGGTGTGAGATGGACGCGCGTACGTAATCCCGGCTGCGTGTGTGTATGTGTGTGTGTGTGTGTGTGTTGTAAATCCCGCGTGTAATATCAACGTTCTATCTATTATACGTGCGTGATGTGTTTGCTGCGTATTTATGTTTATATCACGCTTGACTTTGTGTCTCGCGGCTCTCTTATTATATCCCTCGCGGAGAAATGATTTGTACTATACTTGTGGGCTTCGCACAACGGGGACACGAGCGCGAAAGAAAGAGAGCCGCGCGCATGTTTGTTGCGCGCGTTGAATTGCGTATCGCGTTTTTCGGCGATCGGTCCCAAATCTTCCGCTAACCAGCGACCGCGTGTGCACCACATATACATCAATAGAGTACATATATATATATACACTCATATATATATATATATATATATATATATATATATATATATATATATATATATATATATAT
>QVOA01005757.1:0-15059 GCA_014825685.1 Pseudomyrmex cubaensis | reverse complement strand
GCAGATACGTATTTCTATATCTCGCAAATAAAAAATAAAAAGATAAAAAAATAAAAAGAAGAAGCGAAGAGAACGAATTATTCTCGCATGCACAAGAGGGTAACGAGTTTATGGATGATCGCGCGAGATATCCGCATTGATCCTAAGGGTCACTCGTTTGCGAACAAAAAAGACGATCGTTTCTGCGCGGAGCCGATATAGAGGAATGAACCATCGCGCTCGTTTAAGTCCGCTCCGTGCATCAGCCGTTATCTCGCATTTGCAATTCGGATGAACCGGAACGTGTCGTTTAATGCACGCGCGTCCGACGACGACGACGACGACGATGATCATCTGCATCTTGGGTAGGTTTTAACGCTATCAAGATCAACTGGGAGCAATTTACCGGACGACAGTCCACGTGGTGATTCTCGTGACGCGGCGAGACATTTAATTAATTTCAAGGTGTCAAGAATGTGCTCGGCGAGCACAGCACGCGCGCTCGCGGCGTCTCCTCGGAATTTTCTCACGCTCAAAATGCAGTCCATTCCCATTGCAGACACCGTTTCTCTTTGATAGGTCGCCGATGTTTTTAATCCTTTTAATTAAACATTCATTTTGAGCACTTTAATTGCCTGCAATGCGCGCAATAATCCCGTGGAGAGCTCCGTTCGGAATTTATCGGATATTTTTCAATCTGTTTTTGTCATTGAAAAGAATATATATATATATATCTTGTTTAAAAAAAAAAAGGTAACAAGTTGCGCGTAAACACATGCTCGTGAAAATTTTGTGACACGCGAGTGAACATAAACGAGAAATTGTCGCAACTCTCTCTTTGAGAGATAATTACTCCAAATCAAGCTTATCAATAATATTACCGCGTATGAAACACATGATGCAGATTCTGTTCCCCGTGCAATTCGGTATTCAACCGATTTGCGTCCCAGTTCTGAGCTTTGCAGTGATTATTGATATGTTTATACGTATCAAAGGGATGTAATTTAACGGGAACAAGCGATTTAGCGCGAGGATTTTCCATATCGGAAATATAAATAACGCGCGATCGTTTTTCGCGATGAAACTCTCACTTTTTCTTCGGCAGAGATATAAAATATATTTATCGAGTAAAAATAAATAAATATTATCGAATTGCAACAAGAGATTATGCTAGTGGCTTCCTATCGCGTTTCTCGAAACGCAATTCACAAACTTGCACTTGTCACTTGTTTCAAGAAACTAAGTTATTATCGGTAAATATGATTGATAATGTGATATCGAAAACGTTCTTCTCAATTCTCGTCTCTCTGTCCTACTTTTATATA
This sequence comes from Pseudomyrmex cubaensis, assembly GCA_014825685.1. Lineage (NCBI taxonomy): Eukaryota > Metazoa > Arthropoda > Insecta > Hymenoptera > Formicidae > Pseudomyrmex > Pseudomyrmex cubaensis. The sequence goes on along the minus strand of QVOA01005757.1, from coordinate 13,755 downwards.
TGTACAAATAATGGAAAAAAGTCAGTGTGATGTAAGATACTTTTTCTAGTTTGCAAACTCAGTCACGCAAAACTATCGAAATCGTATCATGGTCTCGTGCAGAATAAATTGAGATGAAATTGTTTCCGATACTGCTCGTAGAACTATATTTAAAGTTGTTCAAAGAATTTAACGTTGTTCAAAGGATATTACACACACATCTAAACATGTTTTAATATTTTTACAATTTTATATATACATACGTATAAACTATTTTTTTTTCAAAAAAAAGAATGTATGTAAATGTCTCATAGCACACAATTAACTCTGCAACATGAAACTATCTAACGTTTCGAAAGTCTATCTCAAGAGAAGAGCATGCGAACAGAATTTCTGATCTCGAAACAAAAAAAAAACAAAAAAAAAGAAAATTGGAACTTGCAGTATCCAAGTTTTCGCCAAGTTGTTTGCCGCCGCGATATTTTTGAGCTGTTGCCCGCGAGGTTGACCTACAACGCGCAAATGGTGTCTTCCTGCGATGTTTCCGGCTCGTTTCCATTTGTGATTTCGATTTGGGTATTCGTGCCAACGCTCAGATCGCATTGTGTCACGTTTATATAAATCTGGCGGAAGCTATCCGAGAGACAAACAGGTATATAATCCGTCGTAACTGTTACCGAACGCCGGATCGGGCTTCCTGCGTTCTATCGTCGGACCGATAAATGATGATACAACGTAACGAGGCACGAAGATTATTTAACTGGAAAACTGACCACTTCGATTATCGCGCGCAACATGCAACTGGGATACGCAATATATTATTATGTCAAGATGAGAGCAATTAGTAACAGACGAGATTACTTCATTAGCTGTTCTGCGACATTTTGTTTAGAAATTAAACCGTCGGAGATAATAATTTGCAGCCGGGATTTTTATTATTAGAATTTAAAAGCCTTCGGGGATCAAAACATTTTCCTGGAAAAATTTCTTTTACTTTAACATAACAGGAACCCGTTTTCTCATACATTTATGTATATATGGTTTTGTTTTTACTCCGCGAGCTTTTTTATATTAAAAAGAAGATTAATAATAACAATTAAGTTTATTGTTCATATCATATTACGCGAAGATAATATTACTCTCTTGTGTACATCAACGAAACCGTCGATCTATTGAATTGATTTTGTCAAATGTTGCGAGCAGATGTTTTCGCGGCGATAAAAAAAGACTTTATTATTACGACGGAACGCGTTTGAAGTATACGAATGGCATTTCCGGGGGATTTTATTTACTATTCGTAGCTCATCGTCATTACGTTTGCGTTGGTGACTCGAAAGTCCGCCTCCTCATTTCCACTTTCGTTGCGATTGATATAGCAATCGATTACTCGACCGAGCGAGTCGGGCGTGAAAAAAGTGGCGTGAATAAAGATAAAGAAAAACCCTCATCTCAAGGGTAAGATGTTGAAGGGGATAATGAAGGTAAGCGCGACGGAGCTGGAACGAATCCATGTTTGCTACTAAAATTTGTACCTCGGATAGCCCTTTAATCTATTTATCTTTCGCCGGGAAAAGGCACTTTCCCTTTAATATACTTCTGTCTGTTTATTCTCTTCACTGAGAGACGAAGAAGCTGTAAAATTAACGTTTTTTTTCCTAAAACTATTGCTATTTTTCGTAGCCGCACGTCAATGGACGTGAAAAATTCCTAAATGCCTACGGGGATCAAAACACATCTGGAAATCAAGAGGTAATGTCTCGCGCCAAGTTCACGCGCAATGAAGTTGCGTGCGATCGACGCAAAGCACTCCGTGTCTCTATTACGCGAAAATGAGTAAATTTGACATTTGTGACAAAATAAATAACTTTTTTATAAATATTAAAAATTTAACATAAATCGCGTCGATACAAAATATTTTTGTTGCAATAGTACGTAGTACTACTATATTAAGTAGCGTTTTGAGCAGAAATAAGATTTGTCTATGCAAACATCATAATATCGCATATCGATATATATCGCATATCAATATATCGATCTTCTTTTTGTTTCTAATTGCCGATTCCAGCAAAGTGTTAAAATTTGATTAACCAAAAAGCCCTGATTCATCCCGATGCAACTTTCGCATTATCGGCGCATTATCAGCGATGCAATTTTCGCTTTACATTCGGTAATTAATTTAAAAAAAATTGCATAGTAAACAACCGATAAAATATGGAAGTTATAAGACTGTAAAATCCTCTTGTATTTTTAGATAATTAAAAATAGAAAAATAAACAACACCCTTTCTTTTACTTTAACATAACACAAGGAAACTCGTTTTCTTATATGTGCATTTGTTTTTTCTTTAACCTCCCCGAGCGTTTTCTATATTAAAAGAAAGTAGGTTGTGCATGTGTATGAACGTGGCTCTGAGTCATGAGACGGCGCTATCGCAAACGTCTCGATAAAAACCTCGAGAACCGATCTTCTTCCACATTTTTCCTCGCTCAATTGTATGAGGTGCAAGACGAAGACCTCGCTGCATATCGATTTTATCGCGGGCGTAACGGGAAACAGGCTAACGACAATCGTTTTCTCTTTAATGTGTTTCCGTTCCGATACGGATTATTTTATTTTTAAAATACGCGGAGGAACGAGAAGTTCGTGAGATGACTGAAATTAATTTGAAACCGCAAAGTGCGTAACGAGAAAAAGTGAAAGCCTAAAATAGATGAATATTACATTTTCTTCCTCTGTATAGAAAATTCTTTTTTTTCCTTTTCTTTTTAATAAAAATCCTTTGCATTTGAGATACTCGAAATACATGCAAAGAAATTCGATGGAGATTCTCTATTCGAAAATAACGTTGTTTTTTGCTCGCGCAAAATGACGATATTGGCAGCAGAGAGAATCTGTGATAAGTGCACTTTGCGCATCCTTTCTTCTGTCGGCGTTAATTGGAACACGTGGAAACAATGTTGGAACGTTTTCCGGCTGGCGTTTCGCTCGGCTAAAGTCAATCATCGGCACGGGGAAACAAATTGCGTTGCAGGGGCGCGACGCGCGCGAGAGAGCGATGCGTCAGATTTCGCCGGGTTTCTCTCGTCATCGGTGTAAGCATCACACACATTGCGCGCCACACAATGGCATGCGACGACGGGGGCGACGATCGTTTCGATTTCCGATACACAGGCTCGTGGATAGGTCGGCGGGATAATCAACTCAGGAATTGGACGTCCAATTGCGGAGTAAACGTGACAAAGACTCCGCTTCTTTCACCCGTGTCTCCACGGCTCCGTGATTTAATTGCGGTTTACGTCGAAGAGCGACGAGAAAAAAACGTTCTGACCTGGTGGCCCCGTCGAGCCTCCGCAGTTTCATGCTCATGGGAGAGCCAACGATCGGTTTGTGTCAGATATCAGAGAAATGTGGATTAACGTCAATATGACGTTTCAAAGAGAGAGAGAGAGAATTCATTAAAAAGTTCAATAAATGATAAACGCAATTCAATGTAATTTCGAATATTCCCATACATTGTTACGTAAGTGTAACAGATGCGTTGAAATATGCGCGCCACTTCTGCGATCTCGACACGCATATTTAATCGGGTTAACCAGCTCGGCCCGCTCGGAAAACAGGACGACTGTTCAAAAGCACGATATTTTACATTTTCTGTTATCGTTGAACGACGAGAGAAGCGAATTTTACGACAGTTTGTGTATAATTTCGCGGAATTGTGAATTAGCGCGCGTTAAATGCAATATTTTCACACGTGAAATTTAACGAAAGTCGCGGAGATATTGCGAGAGATCGAGTTTGAGAGATATTTTCTCCGGAATAAAAGCGCGGAAATGATTATCCGCGCGGAGCGCCGCGAAGTACGTGGGATTCCGTTTAATGTATACATGAGTTTTTTAATGATAATACGGCGGTTTCGTTGCAAAGTCACGGAATATTTATCCCGTCACTGCCGCCGCCGTCACTCGCTATTCCGCTCATTGACAGCATGAATATTCAAATTTTAAGTCCTATCGACTCATGCATTGCTAATCGTCTTCGTCGTCCTTGCGTGATGTAAATATCTCGATGACAAATCTTCAACGCCAACGCGAGCAATCGTTCCGTTCTTCCTTGAACGACTGCAGAACTATGGAAGTTACGTAATATAAATATGAGACAAGAAATCGATTTATCGATCCGCTAATTATACAATGCAGAAGTTGTTTTCGCCGCTTGCGCGCTGCTTTTATTTCAACGTTCTTCGAATTCTTCACGTTAGCGTTCGTGACTTTATTTTATCACGCGTCTCTCAAGTTTTATTGGAAACATAAACAGTGACAGATGCATTTGGGCGCAATATATTCACGATGCGCACGGTTCGCATCAGTTTCTTCACCGTTTAAAGTTTGATGCTGGCGCGGGGGTTTGAAGCATCTGCTCGAGTGCGATACAGCGCGATAAACCGTGCGCACTCATCTTTTATAATGGAACACGCGGTGTGTGCGTGCGATAGGATTCCGTGGGTAGCTTAATTATACCGGGATGAGATCGGAAACTGATAATGTCACGGATTTGGCCGTGACATAGTGAGATAATGACCTTGATAACGTTCATATGAGAGAAGAACGGCAAGAATTATGCGTGCAGGGGGACTTATCGAAGGCCGCGCTAATTGACACAAGGTATAAAGCGATACCGATAAAAAAAAATCACGCGAGAGAGGAAATTGTGCGAAAAATGAAACATTTCGAAAGTCGTAGTATGGGAATAAATAACAATTTTTTTCTCGCAAGTGCGCCAATTGTTTGATATTTAGTACGTGTAAACGCAATTCGCGTGTGTCAAAAAGTGCGCGGTTTTCTTTAGCGCGCAAAATTGCCGTGAAAATAAATATTTCCAGCGGTATCCGTACCAACATCGTAAAGCGGAGATATGACTTTTGCAAAGGGTTTGCTTTTCCCTTTGTACTCTCGCATGAATGCAAAGGACATCATGAAAGGGTCTCTGTTTGTTCGCGAAAGATCGCTTCTCTCTCTCTATGTCTCCCTCTCTCCCTCTCTTTTCGCATGAAACCTAACAGCGGAAATTCGAATTGATATATAGCAAAAATATGTAACTATTTTTATACTGTTTATATATGCGTTTGCAATTTATTTTAACAAATAATCTGGAAAAAAATACATTTGTCCCGTAATCACATTGCGCTTACAAAACTTGATGTAGCAACAATATATGTGTATATATATAACTGCTTTTATATTGTTTGTATATACATTTGCAATTTATTTCAACAAATAATCTGTAAAAAATACATTTGTCCCGTAATCACATTGCGCTTACAAAACCGCAATGTATTTTTAAACTGAAATGAACACAGTTTTCGCAATATTGTTTGACACACAGAAGCTCGATAAATAGAAGTAAAAATTAAAAATACAAGTTTCTTAATATTTGATATCGCTGTAACAAGAATATCGTGCTCGTCCCCGACAACTTTCATTACCCTGTAATTGTAACTTTCGCGAATGATGCCGTAAGTGCTTCTCTCGGAATTTCGAGAGGTAATTTCTGGAAGTCGTAGTCGGTATTGACTGAACGTCAACTTCCGGTGTTAATATCCGGCCGAGAAGCGAGCAAGTCGTAATATTACGTGTAGGAATGCGGCACGACGAAAACAGAAAACACTCGAACTCGCGTGGTGTGCGGATAGTGTGGAGAGTTTAAACCGATTAACATATTGGTAGCGGCGAACGTACTGTTACTCGCTTAATTGTGCAAATACACGATAAAATTAATTGTTTATTAAAATTGTGTTTGTATAAATAGACGTAATTCCTCGAATGCGAACGATTAAAACGCCGATTTAATCGTACGCATTATTATTTATCGATATTGGAGCAGATACGCACTATGCGCTTAGCGAAAGCAGATTACAGGGATAGGTAGTTTACAGGATAGTTTATACGTGACGTTTGCTTTGCTTGCAGCCAAATACATTAAATTCACATTTTACTTTGAACGCGCAATGCTTACTCACCACATATGCATTGCGCAATGCTTACTCACAGCAAAGCTACACTGTGCAATATATTTTGTACTTGTCGTCGGTATCGCTACGTAATATCTCAACTATTGCAATTCAAACGCCGATATCCCAGCAATTTAAGCGAACTTGCAATCTGTATATGCACTTAAAAATCATTAAAATAAATGCTTTAACTCTTTGCGGACAGACCTCAAAAAATGACCTACAAGTCAGATAGACTGAGTCTATGAGACTCACGCGACTTTAAAATCGAATATTTCCGCGAAAAATCGATATGTTTTCAATTTTGGTTTTATAAATCGAAAGTTTAAACAATTTTGCGTTCGATAAAAAAACAAATTGAAAGAATTCTAGTAGTTGAAAGAATTTCTAGTACTTTCGAAGCGTTTAAAATAACGCTAGACTATACTAGAAACGCGCAATTTTTGAGTGAGTCTAAGAGACCCACGTTTATCCATGAAGAATTAATTTCTCTAATGACACATTGCATACGTGCACATTTTCCAACACGTTGTTTCGAGTTTCGATAATCATCTCTATCGTTTCCTTCATTCCCACGATATAATCGAAAAAATCAACTCGTTACATATTTGCATAAATAATAATAACAGTTCTGAAATATCCGGATTGAAAGTTTATGATAAATCCGGCACGCATTAAAAGCAAATTTAGCTCTTTTACCCGTTTTTAACGCCAGATTACACCAAAAGAGAATTATTAATGCCATTCAACTAGCAAGCTCGCGTGCGATGTTGCAAGTGATGCACGACCGGCCGCACAAATGATCTGCAATCGCCGGCGGATATAACTGCACATGCAAAAGCAAAACACAGTTATGTAATTACACGGTGCTGATGAAAAGCTACTGAACCATTGTAGTGAACCTGCGCGCGGTCTTCCCAGCTCGCGATTAAACATCTCTGCGCGTTTATTTTGTGTAAACGCTTGATATACACTATATATAGCACTTTGAGCGTTTACCAATAGCGGCGTTACGTGTGCGGAATTTATCAGTTTTACGATGTTAGGTATTTGTTTGTATCATTCAAAATTTTACAATCGTTCGCGTAACACTTATTTATAGTAACACAGCAATATTAATTGAAACAAATGTATGGATTATTCCGTAAAACCAATTGTTTTACGGAAGAGAAAACAAAATTAAAAAAAATAAAAAATAAAAAGAAATTAACTTTCACGCAGTTTCCATTTTTCTGTGTTTTTTGAGACAGAAAATTAAATCTTCCTCGTATCTTTCCGTAGAAAAATTACGCGATTATATAAATCGAAAAAAGAAGATATTATTATTTTCAGAATGTTATCTCGCGTGCGGTTATGAAAAATTCATGATGACGATGATTGCCACGTGTCGAGCGCTTGTAAAGCGCAGCGATATGACATAAATCGTCAGAGAAGCTGCTGTTTTATCTCTCGCGACAAGCTCGTAGAGCACTCAAAGATATCTCAGCTCTCATATCAGAGAGACATAACGTTGTAAAACGCGACGTTCTCTAAAAACAACTGTTTGCTCAATTCTTGTCAGTGCGCGTAACTTTTACACCTGTGTACAATATTTTTAAATAAAAACAAGCCTGACTCTATAAGCGGCAGAAAATTAAAATTAAAATATTTCTTTTTAATCTCACAATTCAATCGCATTTTGAAATATTATCAGCGTCGGGTTGCGCGAAACAATATTCCTGTGTTTTCAACCTCTTCCCCGAGAAAACAGAACACGCGTTTCGACAACTAACGTAGGAGAAATATTTGCCCGTTCTGAAAGCGGAGAAGGTCTTTCGCATTGAAAGTCGTCTTTTGGAATTTCGCCGAAAGGATTGCAAACAAGAGAAAAGAAACGCGGCCTCGTAATTTGCAATGTACACGTTGTTATACGTTACAATCTTTCGTTAAAGGAAAACCGAATGTCTCTCTCGGTTAAAACAACAACAACAAGTTTATCGTATATACGCGAGGCGCGCAAAGCGTAAATTTATATTATCATAAATCTATAGAATGTTATTTATACCGTGAATAATTCACCGAGTTTAAGTCTTCCGACAAATTTCGAGAAAAATAAAAAGATGGAAGAAATAAAAAATGTTATTTTTAAGTTGTTATCTCGAGCCACCACCGAGTTAATGATGCTCAGAAATTCTAACGAGGAGCAAACTTTTGCTAAACATAATAAGCGTTCTTTTTTTCTTGCGTTTTAAAACCACCTGCTCTCGAATTCACTTTTAATTAACTGTAATTTTGAACTTTGATATGTATGCACACGCACACACACACACACACCACGGATACGTCTCGGTAGATTTCCACCGACAAGTTTCGAACGAAGTTGCATATTTCTATAGCCGCGAGGGAAAACTTGGATGCAACTTAATGCATACTGAACCGAGCCAGGCACCCGTAATGATATTGTTAAATCAACTTCTCGGAAGAGATTTCGCGTAAATGCGGTAATTGCCACACAGTGGTAAATTACATAATGCACGAGCACAGTAATAACGTAACACAACGGTGGATTTTATTAAGATTCATTTTTCTTTGCGAAATTAGTTATAGCGCACTAAATTGCAGGCTTGCATTTATTTATCTCTCGCCCACCGGAATAAACACCGGAACAAAAGGGAATTTTCATGCGCTATTTTACCAATTGTTTATAAGAGATAATAAATGCCCCGGGAAAAGGAGGAGAAAGAGAACGGGTGAAAAAGCTGAATAATGTAATAGAGTTGAAACGGAATATTATGACCGCTAATTGCTAATTAGCGAGCGGCACAAAAGTGCCGACACACAGCACTGTTAGTTCCACAACACCGGAGATGCTTGAAATAAAGACGATGGACAATAACTTTATATACAGAGCGAAATGTACAAATGACAGAAATAAATTTTCGTATCTTCGAGCAATTTAAGAGTTTTTTTTTTTTTAATACATTGCGCGCTAAGTTGTAACAAAATGTAACGGAGAAACGTCGAGGTGACACGAATTGAAAAAAAATCCATCTATTGAAGCGAATTCATTTTCCACGTTGTCATTTTCTCGTTCAGTCCGACTCATCTATCATATTCAAAAATCTCAGGAATTTGAATCGCTTTCGGTCGAACGTTACCGCGCGCGAAGTAAACGCTGGTTCCAGTTTTACGTTTTATCGTGCTTCGCGCAATTTCGGAAAAATTGCACGAATAGTTTTAGTTTCTTCTTCGACGTAAGTACGTAATTTCCGTATATAATATATATATTCTTGATAAGATGTGAGAATCTTGACTGGCTTGCTTCGGAATTCGCGCATATTGTAAAGCGCGATCGAACTATGGCGAAGTTATCCGGTTGGAAAGTTGGCATCGGTTTCGGAACGTCTTGCGGACTAATTAATCTATCGATCCCTCAAAGGAATCTCACGTAACACATTCCGTAACTCCTCCGGAGCCGATGCCGCGTATCGACGCTGCGAATTTACCACACGTCTGACTAATAGCGCACAGCGACCCGAGAGCACGACAACGGCTTCCATTCGGCGGAGATTAATTCGACGTGTATTCCCGAGCGCGCGTATTATCCGCTCGGATATCGTTTGCGAATCGCGCGTCAAGGGGCTCGCGCGCCAATTTTCATTCGGTCCGTCTCCTTCCGTTCGGTCCTCTCGCATTCCATTTTTCTTTAAGTAATAAGTCGGTCGAACAACTTTCTCCGGCAACGTGTTATCGGCTCTGTTATTCTTGCAACAAGTAAAAAAGTGACATTTGATTTCTTCTGAAAACGGAACAACCACCTGATTACAATTCAATAGATTTTAAAATACGACAAATGTAATTTATATCTCCGCGCTAACGCGGTCGAAGCGCGACACGGAGGAATGGAAATTTAATTATTTCTGCGGGCACACTACGAGAGAGAGAGAGAGAGAGAGAAAGAGAGAGAGATAGATCGAGAAATTGATCGGCGGCAACCGGCGGAGACCGATACCTATATGCACCCGTTTTTCCGAAGGTCCGACGGTCGCGATGAAAGTCGAAGGTCAGAAGCGAAGTGAATTAGGTAAGGAGAACTTGAATAATGTATTGCATTTATAAATTACCACCGGAGACGCTGGGAGAAGAGATCGCGACGAGGGGAAGCTCATCGATTAACAACGATGGGGAATTTCTTAGATGAGGTTAAATCCGCACGGGATTGAAAAGTAACTTCGAAACAGCACTCGTAAGAATGAATGCGATCGCTCACTGGACAACGTGCGGCTGTGATTTCAATTATTTCGACAAGTGCTGCTCGTACACACAGTTTTTGCTCGCTAATACAATAAATAATAATGGTAACGAGATCATTGCGCGTTAATGACTCGGATAATTGTCCGATTGTCGCGTTATCGGGGATTCGCGTGCACACGACGTGCACAACGTGTAAATTCATTAGAGGCACAAGATTAAATCTATATCAACGAACTTATCAACGCGCGCCTCTCGCAGGCTTTTCATCGCGCTGTTTGCACGATGCACACACCGTTGAGCACGCGAACTGCTGAATGGCGTCGCGAACGGCGCGGGAGAAGGGCGGGAACCGCATCATTTGATGTTGTACATTTGCGTCACCACCATCACGGCGCCACGAAACCACCCACGACTGCCACCATGGCATCCTCTGCGCCACCCTCCTCATCTCTCTCTCCCCCTCCTCCCCCCTAGTCGGATGTCCGTCTGCATAAATCGTTGTATCGTGTATCGCAAATAATCGGTCGGTCGAAAATTAACGGCGCAATCGGCCACTCGATCGTCAGTCATCTAAATATAGAACACACGCAATCAGCGGACGCAGGTAATCCGATATCGAGCCGATAACATCTTCGAAAAACGTGTTTGCGTTTGACTTGTTAGCCGCGCGTAAAAAGCCCAGAGAGACCGACTGTGTGATTTTGTCGTTTAACAAATCAATATACGCGCGAATCGCACTCGCATTCATTGTCCTCGTTTTCGAGATATTATTTCGGATAGATAGTATTTCAATTATATACGCCGCGGTGAGATATATATATATATATATATATAACGTTTCCACATTGTTATGAGAATATATCTATATTTAAACACAATACGCATCTCTTCGTAAATTTTATATCGTTATTTTTTCCCTCCGTTTTTTTCCGCTATCAAACTAAATTAAAAAAAAAAAAAACTTTTACCTACACATGCGCAATGTTTTGATCTTGATTTTGATCAGTCCGAGAGAGAGAGAAATGATTTTTTTTTTTTTTTTGCAACCGAGTTTTAATTTCGGAGTGGATGCACACACTCGTTTCGATAATTCGAAGACCTCAGCAAATTTGCAATCAAGGAAATCTATGAAAAGCGATATTGCAATATCGCGCGTACACACATTGACGCGAATGTAATTTATACTGCGCAGAATTGCAAAATTACTACGTAATTAGACATTTGTTAATGATGAATCAGATCGGACATTATTATAACTCCATTGGTGTTCGCGAGCGCATGTGCGCACCTTAATTAAAAGTTAACGCGCCTATTAACTACGTCGATGTACATGGTGATACGATGCGGCGCGGTAGTTAAGCAAAGTGTTTTGCAAGAGAGCACAACACACTCTGGGAGAGACTGAAGTTAACTTAGTAACGAACGCAATCAAAAAATTAGCTCTCGCATTAATTACAAGACGGTGCTCCCGTAACCGGGAAGAGAAACGGGTGGCGAGAGAGACTTTATCAAAATACCGGATAAATGAATTTCCGTTAATGAGATTTTGCTCTCTCTCTGTCTCTCGGTCTTTTGTTGTAACGTTCCCGGACGTGTCGACGCGAGTCGCTCGCCCGCATCGACGTTGCCTTGACAAACTACTCAAGGACCTTCGCGAGAACATTGAACCTTACATGACCACGCAGAGAGGGATATCGATTTGCTCTGAAGGCGCGTCCTCGAACTCTCGAAACCGCGCGCCGAGAAGAGACTGGAACGACGACTGTAAAACACCTCCCGCATTCCCCGAGTCTTAACAGCCACTCGGAGAGACCGAGACTAATTCAGATGACGAAAATTAACGGAGCGTGCGCGGGACGTGAGCGGTGTCGTATTTTTGCAATCTATCCGGGCTCCGGTGTGTGCCTCGATTCAATTTACAGTTTCAACTTACACCGTAGGCCGCGATGAATAACGTGAATATAAAAACGATACGACTCCGCTCGCGACGGTGCTTGCGGCTGTGTTAAAGCCGCTTTAAGTATCACACGCTTCGCGTTTAATTCCGATTATAAAAAAAAAAAAAAAAAAAAAAAAAACGTGTAAAAACGTATTAGCGATATTACTTCATTGCTTTCTCTCTTTTACGTCGTAAAGCTCCTTTTTCTGTAAATCGCTTTTTTTTTTGCGTTCTTTCGTCGTGTATTACAGGTGTAGTCGCGCGATATGCGACACGCGACGAAAAAAAAGACGATTTTAGAAACCGATAGTCGACGGAAACGCTTGATCGATTTACATTGTTAAAATATATCGTTTCATATTGTCGAGTTTGATTGTTTTTTTGTTTTTCAGTGGCTTTTGTTCGTCGTTATCTGAAAAATCCACGTGTGCTATCATCTGTAAATATATTGGAGAAAAAAAATAAGAAAATTTTTTTGTATCCTACACTCTCTCAATTTTCATATAAATACTATACGATATCTTCTCCCGTGCGTTGAAAAATACGCGTGTCTCTTTCGTCAAATTGTGAGAAAGAAGCAGAGAATTCTTTGCATTCCGCAAATAAATTACAGAAATATCAATGTGTGTACAATTATACAATTGTACAATTTCTTCGTCGCGCCGAATTAAAGTCTCGATTAACGTACGATGCATTTTCTGACGAGACAACTTTCGACTTATTTATCTGCGCGTTGTTTACGACCGCCGCGGATAACATACTCTCTCGACCGTGCGAAAATTTGTTTGTGTGTCCGTGTTGGCGATACGCCATCGTGGCACGCATGAATGAAAACGAAGAAGCCTCCCTCGAATATTCGAGCTATGACAAATTGGCCGTGACTTTCGGACAAAATAAAGAACTCTCGTACTTTTCGCAAACTCGAAAAATAAGCCTGCTGGCCAAAAACGAAGATTTACGATTATTGCTCTTTCTCACTCGAGAATCTAAAAATTCCAAGTTTAAAAGATCCCGGGGTAGCTATTGCGCGATTTATTTTCGGGAAGTGACTTCACGATCTAAATTTTGTTGTCTCCTTGTCGCGAGACAGAACAACGATCGAATAAGTTTATTTCGATCGGAATCAATTCCGACAAATTGCAAAAATTAGCCGCGTTCAGCTTCCTTCAGAAGAAGATTCTCTTCTAGAGAATTCGCGTCTCTCTCTATATCAAACTATTTAACGTAAAAAAAATTAAAGTTTACATTTTGCAGAAAGCTAAATCGTTAAAATTGAAGACGGAGTTTCGATTCTATTTAAAAGGTATTCAATTACTGTCCGGCGCGTTTTGCTCGGACAGAACGATAGCTGCTTGTTACGACATGTGGAGACAAAGTGACGCCCCGCTTCGCGTCGCCGTGCGTCGCGACGCGCCGCGTCTCGTCTCCGGCCTTGAACCCGTTTTGTCCATAAGCTACTTCCTAGATTTTCTAGAAGGCCACGGTCGCCGTGGACGTTCCTTTTCACTTGGATGCGCGCGCGTTTGCTTTCAAATAATTTAACCGCTCTCTTCTTTTTCTTCCGCGTTTCAACACCGTCTCTAAAAAACAAAACATC